>BQNB010038918.1:4123-31889 GCA_026074375.1 Tanacetum coccineum | reverse complement strand
TCTTGTAAGTCAAGTCAGACCCGAAAAGTCAAAGGTTATAATCGTCATTCAGAATTCGAAAAATTCTCGGATGTTACACAGCGCATCGGCCACTACGTTTGCTTTCCCGGGATGATAACGAATATCACAATCGTAGTCACTCAGTAATTCTAGCCAACGGCGTTGTCTCATGTTAAGCTCCTTCTGATTGAGAATGTGTTGTAGGCTTTTATGGTCGGTAAACACGGTGCATCTAGTTCCGTATAGATAGTGTCTCCATATCTTTAGGGCAAACACTACCGACCCAAGTTCTAAATCATGAGTGGGGTAGTTCTTCTCGTGAACTTTTAGTTGTCGAGAAGCATAGGCAATCACCCTCTCCCTCTGCATTGGTACAGCGCCTAAACCCTTGTGTGACACATCACAGTAGACCACAAAGTCTTCGCTCCCCTCAGGTAAAGCCAGAATTGGTGCACTGCACAACTTCTGCTTTATTAACTGAAAAGCGTTCTCTTCCTTTTCTCCCCAGTCGAACTTGATTCCTTTCTGAGTAAGTTTCGTCATTGACTTAGCAATCTTCAAAAATCCTTCAATGAACCTTCGATAGTAACCAGCAAGACCAAACAATTGGCGAATTTCAGTTGGTGTCTTAGGAGATGCCCAATCTTTGATAGATTCTATCTTGGCTGGATCTACATGTATGCCTCTGCTATCAATGACGTGACCGAGGAATTGTACCTTCGGGATCCAAAACTCGCATTTTGAAAACTTAGCATACAACTGCTCCTTCTTAAGCAATTCCAAAATTGCCTTAAGATGTTCTTCGTGCTCTTTCTCATCCTTTGAATAAATAAGTATGTCATCGATGAAGACAATTACGAATTTATCCAAGTAAGGCTTGCACACTCGGTTCATGAGGTCCATGAATACCGCAGGTGCGTTTGTCAGTCCGAATGGCATAACTTGGAACTCGTAATGACCATACCGAGTTCGGAATGCCGTCTTTGAAATGTCTTGTTCTCGTACTCTAAGCTGGTGATATCCTGATCTCAGATCTATCTTCGAATAAATACTGGATCCTTGAAGTTGATCAAACAAATCGTCGATCCTCGGGAGTGGATAACGATTCTTTACTGTCAGTTTATTTAACTCACGGTAGTCGATGCACATCCTGAACGACCCATCCTTCTTTTTGACAAATAAGACCGGGGCTCCCCAAGGTGAGGAACTAGGCCTTATGAATCCCTTGTCAGAAAGTTCTTGTAATTGTTCTGATAATTCCTTCATTTCGGATGGAGCCAATCATTTCGGACAGTGCCAATCGATACGGTGCTCGAGCTAACGTGCGGATCCCTGGAATCAAGCGATCTGGATTACCAACCGGTCGAGCTGGAGAAGCCAGGCAAGTCCTTGGGAAAACACTTCGAAAAATCCACACGATTGGTACGTCCTTAAGTTGCTTTCCTTCCGACTTGTCCTCCTCCTTCTTGGCGGATATTTGTGCCAAAAAGATCTGACATCCTTTCGCCATGTACTCTTGAGCCTTTGAACATAAGATAATGGTCAACCGAGATTCTTTGCCGTTGTTACTTTCGTTACCACGAAAAATTAAGGTTTCATTCCTATAGGGAATATCGTACAAATTTTGTCATCACACAAACGATCACGTGTGACACCTCTAACCAATCCCATGCCGAAAATAATAACGTCGAAACAACCCAGTTCTACGGGAAATAGATCAATGTTTTGAACGATGATTTAAGAAATTAAAAGTGCAACCCTATAAGAGTGTCTGACTCGACTATTCTCTCTCCCTCTCTCCCCCCGTCAGTCTAATTCGACTTCATAAACTATTTTCTAATGGAGTTGGGGCGATGTCAATCCGGGAATTAAACGCAGTAGATATAAAACTTCTATCGGCACCAGTGTCAAATAAGATAGATGCATAGCGTTTGTTTAAGAGGAACGTACCCGTGACGACATTGGAGTCTGGTTCCTCAATGCATTCCCAATCTCTTCGTGCATATTCAACTGCGTATACCCAGCCATTGTGCATTCTTATTTCCCCAAATCCGTATTCCATTAATTTTGGACAATCTCTCTTGAAATGTCCTGGAGCTCCACATTCAAAACAACCATTCACCTTGGGGACTGCCCTATTGTCCTTCTGAGCATTAGCAACATTAGTGTTGCCAGAACTTCTGCAGTCATGGGAAAAGTGCCCTACCTTGTTACATTTATGGCATTTCTGAGTACACAAGCCATTGTGATGAAAATAGCACTTGGTGCACTTAGGCAAAGATCCACCGTATGGATTCTTTTCACCCGACCCCATATTGTAGACTTTGGCGACATTCTGTCTCTTGAAGGGTTGTTGTTGATGTCCATGGTTGTTTCTAGATGAATCGTCAGCCTTCTTTTTGTTGTCAGTTTGCCTTTCCGCATAGGTGCGGAGTTTCTGATCCATCAAGTCGTTGGCCAACTTAATAGTCTCATCCAACGTCTTGGGTCTAGAAGACTTCACATTACCATAAATGTTATCTAGGAGTCCACTGATGTACTTATCAACCTTCTCAGTTTCATTAGCAACAAACTTGACACATATCAGGGTTAGCTCTTGGAAACGTTCAGTGTATGTTGGGACATCGTTCCCTTTGACCTTTAGGTTCCACAACTCGATTTCTAGTTTCTTGATTTCACCTTGCGGACAATACTTGTCCGTCATTTTCTTCTTGAGTACTTCCCAAGTCATTGAATATGCATCAGGAACTAAGGTTCTTATCTGACTATTCCATCAAGTCAAAGCAGCCCCTAACAGAGTGAAGGTGGCAAACTTAACATGATTTTCAATGGCACAACTACTGATATTGAAAACTGATTCTATCTTTTCAATCTTCCAGGTTAAACTGACAACGCCTTCATTTCCTTTGAAGTTCAAAGGTTGACATGTCATGAAGTCAGCATAAAAACAAGGGCGTGTAGTTTGCACATTCCTTCGGATATCCCCGAGTGAACTGTTGGCTTCCTCCGTTCTCTATTTGGTGGATTTCGCAGAAGAGCTTGATCAATCATAGCTTGAAACAGATTCCTTGGTCATGTTTGCGTTTGGGTTGGTTGTATTAGGATGGGTATATCAGCTCCCGTCTTTCACAGGTGCCATTGAATCTCTAAATCACAAGAGACAAAACGTGAGGTCATGACAAGACATACAATAATTTACAGATGAGACAACAACACAAAAAGGTAATAGTAACAACATTAAACAAATCTTCTTTCATCTCATAACTGGAAATTTTTTTACATGAAAAAGTTTTTTGGTACACAGAAATACAATACACAAATCTAAGGCTATGCTAGCGGGAGAACCCCTAATACTTAACATGCCTGAAACACTGCCTAGCAAAGTAAAATGACATAAACTACTAGATGTGACTATCCGCATCTCTAGAAGCATCCTGGTGATCTGGAACTCTAACATCTGGTCCTGGTTTTCTAGCTCTCCTCTGCTGCTCTCGCAGTGCTAACAACTCGGCCTGCATGTCACCCATCTCTCACCTCATGTCTCTCATCACATGGAGAGTCTCTACTATATGTGCCTAATGCCTACGGTCAGTCTCTCGAAGCTCTGCCATCTCAGCCTGCTACATCTGGGAGCGAGTCTCATGTACCTGGTGCTGTGTCTAAATCAGAGTACCTTGCAACTGTAGTTGTGTTCGATAGGCATGAACTGGGACTCGATGCATATACCTGCTCACGTGTGTCTAAGCTCATAATGACCGCCTGACCTCATATCCTATCACTATTAGAGCCCAAGCCTCTCGGGAGCATAATGGGCCTCTCCTCTATAAATACAGTATTGTCTCCTGATGAGCTATCATATCCTCCATAAGTAAGTCGACCTGCTGCGAGTCCATAGTGACTCGCTATGATATGCGAGTCCTAGTATCCTGAGCATCCTCTAGTAGAGAATATAAGTTATGCGTATCATGCTCATGGAGCTCAGCAAGCTATGTAACCCTAGTATTGACCACTCTCACTTCATTAGGTGCTATCTTAGGAACTGCCTTTGCCGGATCCTCCCAAGTATCCCTAATACCATTATAACCCAACCTCTCTAACCCCTCATCGTCTCTCTTCAGCATCTAAGGTGCTGACAAACCCACAGTCTACCCCTCGACCTTTGGTAGGTCTAGTAGTAGAACTCTCCCCGACCTCATACCTGGGGCCTAGAACAAACAAACACGACCTCTTTCGAGGTGGCCGCCCCCCCCCTTTTTTTCGGAACTCAGGAATATCATCCCTACTTCAACTAGGTGGTGGTATGTATAGAGATTGGTGTAGTGGTGGTAAGTGGAGGTTATGGAAATAAGCGGTAGAACCGCATCACACACAATGGGCATGAGTGAAGGCTATCATGTGTGTTCTGGGATTTGGGGGTTAGACACCCAATGATTGTAGTAATGATGATGCACAGGTGTGGTGAATAAATGTACAGACGAGGCTTTCACCTAGCAAGGCGCTCCCCTGCAGAGGGTGGTGATATTGAGATAGGTGGTGATGGTGGTGGAGTAGGCATGGCTAGAAGTCTCTCAACCTCTGCCTCTGGTGGAAGGGATATGGAAGCTTGAAGCCGGACAGTAATCCTAGCTCCAGTGGTAGTAATGTCAGTGGAGGGTGGTGGTGTAACAGGCTCTGTTCCTTTAGGCGAGGAAACAAGCTCAACAGTAGGTACAACAACAGCAGAGTCGGTCGGAGCTAAGTGCTCCTCCTCCTCCTCCTCATCCTCCCCATCTTCATCCTCTTCATCCTCATCCTCATCATCGGCGTCATCCCCGTGTGAACCGCCGTCATCATCATCTCCATCCTCTCTCCCGTCCATGGGATAGTCAACAGGACCATCCTTCGTCTCATCACCCTCATACTCTTCTGGATCCTCTTCAAGATCCGACTCAATAACATATCTTGGTGACTCAGCAGTAGGTGAAACAACAGAAGGTAATGGCTGCTCCTCAGCCAGAAACACATGCTTATCCTCTAATGGTATATACTTAGGGTACATAGGCTCTGGCACATAGTCAGGATCATGTGGCTGTATGAACATAGGCTCACGCTCATCCTCGTCCTGTGGTACTGGTGGTGTCTGTGGCTCCTCGGGTAATGGTATGTAATCCGATGATGGTGGGGCTACCGGCTGCATAGGGAGTCCATCGTATCCGTATACGATGACTCGTGGAGAACCACCGTCTGACAGCTCCTCGTCAGCTCCCCAAAATACCCTCCTTAGCTCAGAATCGGTGTAGACGGAAGTGTAGGTAACTGCAGATGATGCAGAAGACATGACTGCTGTAAAAACAAAAATAACAAATATAAGTATTAATTTTAAGACTTTTATAGTAATATACGTAATATAATTTATATACTCGTATATCAATCATAGCAAGCACTTAGCAAACTACAGAATGTCGCAAAAAGTTATGTCATGTAGCATCATATGCTAAGATTGCAAAACAAGTAATGTATGTGTTCCCGTGCAAACCCCATTTGTGGAAGCAATGTTTGAAAAGGTTATAGTGCCAAACAAAAACTTTTTCGACCTGGAGTTCTCTAATAACCTGGCTCTGATACCAATCTTAGAACACCCCCAAATCTGGGTAGCTGCGGAATATTGAATATCCGAGAGCGTTACTTCATAGATCAATAGCACAAGATATGAGAACGACCACTAACGTGTCATTTTAAAATGATACATTGGATTAACAAAATACTTTCTCATTACATAAGCTCATGGCTTCAAATTGTTCGACAATATAAGTAAAGATTTCAGTTTATAACAAATGTTCCTAAAATGTAATACACCCCAAATCTTTAGTATTGACTCTCCAAAGAGTGACCCCCAATGTATCCTGTATAACACCCCATGTTTTAGGGACATTTACCGACGTTAATAATCACAATGTTATCTTTAGTATTTGTAACGCGTTTGCTTTTAATCGAAGAATCGTTAAGTTAAATGCGCGTAAGCTAAACAACCATTCAATGTAAACGGGCATCAAACAATAAAATATTTACTCAATCAAGCAAGTGTTAAGTAATTATTTGAGGATAATAATTAACTTTGTTCAATTTATTTGTTTATTGTGCGTAAAGTGTATACGTTTCGGATAAAAAACCGTATTAGGCATACCCGAAACCCCCATAATTAAACTATGCTCAACAGTTATTAATTCCAATGATTCGAAGTTTATATAAAACATTACCTAGTATATCATATGTGACTCCCATATCAAGGAAATAAACCAAACATATCAATTTGCAAGTATACACTTATTAATAAAACAACTACACTTTACATTTAACTTACAACTTATAAATACAAAGTTACTTGCATTTTATTATCAAGATATTAGCTAGTAAATCTATTCCACCTTTTCATGGGATCACATACATATTAAGGAACATAGAAACATAAGAAGTAAAAGAAAGACATGTACAAGTATGAGATGTATGAGACTTGGTACAAGACTAGTGATTTTGACCAACTATTACCCTAAAACCCTCATCTTGTTCCCATGCCCCCCTTGACCATTTGGTCTTTGTATAACTTATTTCACTAGCTTATATTACTTGTATCTCATACACACTAGTAAACATAACATACATCCTCTCATTACTTAGGCAAAAATAAAAAGTATCCCTCTTTTTCTCTTGCATAAGCCACGGCAACAAACCCCCCTTTTAAATAATCCATAGCTTGATTTTCTAAGACCATACAAGCACTCATACATCATTCCTATGATAACCTAAGGTGTTTGCAAGGATTGGTTAAGCATTTACAAGTGTTGAAGCAAGAAAAGGAAGCTAGGGTTTCACTTGGTTAATTAGGGTTTTCTTGGTTGTGAAAGCTTGGGTTTGTAATCTAAATAAGTGGAGAGTGAGGTGTATTTGTTGAGCCAAGGCATCACACTACAATAATAGGTTATCTAAAAGCCCTAATCATTTCATAATTATGATTTTATGTGTATATATGTTCTATGTAGTAAAATCACCATTAGGATACTTTTGAACATGTAAAATGGATTTTTACTTGTGATTATGGATTTGTACACTTTTACATATGTTATGATGTTGATAATATCATGTTATAATGAGATTATAAGTCTTGTACACTCTTGGTTTATGTATAAAAAGTTTATGTACAAAATTTAGGGTTACTTAATAACTTGTAATTAAAAGTTACCTAATAAGTTATGATTTAAAGGTGTTATTAAGGACTTGATACTATGGACTCATTGACAAAATATGGACATTATTATATGTAACACATATGATAAATAAGACTATAAAGGGTTGTGGTAATTTACTAGGTTGAAAAGTACACAAAACAAGTTATATAAATAAGTATACATATTGATTTCAAAGGGGCTGTTTTGGTTCGTGTATGGTGACAGCCATATCATGTCTTAAAAAGATAGTACACCTCATGATGATTCCAAATATGTAAAGAACTCGAAAAACCACCTTATAACGATAAAGATAGGACAAATATACCTTTTACGTTAATACCGGGTTTATAAAAATAAACTTTGTAAAAACAAGTTAACAAAATAATTTTCTGATATAAAAGGTTTATTATTTTTAACAGATCCTACATATTTTTAGAATTCCAAATCAATAAGAATCGTAATTTTTCAATCGATAACGAAGGAGTTATGAATTACGCGAGTTTATACACTTAAATGTATAAAAATACTTTTATAAAAAGTTACTGTTCATCAGGAACATTTATTTTTGGAAAACATCAAAAATAAATAGAACTTTCAATTACAAAGACGTGCTCGAAAGAATCGCTAAAAACGGAGCTATAACGAATAAAATACGACATTTACGACAACTAAAACTATAAAAATAACTTTATAACTGGTGTGAACAGTAATAAGTACTGTTCACCAGAGGACATGAAATACAAAAATGTCATAATTTGATACGTCGTCTTAATACGAAAGCGTGGACATAAGAAACGTAAGAAACGGGCTTAAAACGAAGAAATTGCGTCGTTTTTACTATCAAACTATTTATAAACGTTTTAACTTTATTAACATGATTTCACTAAAACGATTAGATGGTGATTGAGCTATATAGAATTGTATATGGTAGTAGTTACTCAAAGTGATTAGTACTTATACGACCTATATTGGATTAGGTTGCATTCGATCATTACCGTGACGCATTTTCTATGATATACTTGACATTCGCTCACTCAAGGTGAGTTCATAGCCCCACGTTTTACATGATTTTGTTTTACAAGTTTTTGGGGTGAGAAACATTCATTGTTTTACAATTGAACACAAGTGGATACTTTTACTTTATGATTACGTGTTGCCTAAGTAGCGATAACCCTAGTTGAGCCCATTATCATGAACTGTCAATTACTGGATTGTGAGCGCGAATGTTATGAATAGATCTATTGGGATTGACATCCCCGTTCGGGTGATTAGCTATCACTGGACAAACGAACGTATACCATGTCGAACATAGGATGTTGCGGGTTAGAACATCAACATGGGCAATGTAGGCAATTTATATTGTATTCATTCATGTCGAGCTTCAGTGTCATGAGCTTAGGGCAACGTAATTACATTTATATGATGTTTGCATCTGTTTCATTATCATACACTTGGAAAATCTTGTAGGCGTACAATATACGATTTATTAAACCTATGAATTCACCAACATTATTGTTGACGTTTTAAAGCAATGTTTTTCAGGAGGTCAATAAGCATGAGGTGCATGGGATATATTGGTGGTTTTATATTTTGGATGTCACGTGCGTGAAGATTTGGTTGCATTTCATTTTGGGATATTTGTTATGAACTAGTATCTTTATATTTTGGAAACAATGAACAAGTAAAGCTTCGGGCTTTTGTAACACACGCTTTGTTAAATCCAATGTATCATTTTTAAACGACTTTTTGGGTCGTTCTTATATTATCTTGTGTTATTGATCTATGAAGTACCACCCCCAACCCATATTCCGCTGCGTACCCTCATTTGGGGGTTAAATTTTACTTTCACTGTATATCTTTTGCTTCAATCTGATTGCCCCTATTAAGGTGAGTTTATTGCCTGTATTTTAAATCTTAAATGTGTTCATTAAAACCCGCGGGGGATATCATGCTATAAACCAGAATACGGTATTTTTCCAACCTTTATGTATCCTGATTTATTATTGCCTAAGTGCCTTACTTTTGCTAGTAAGGACCCACTATCATGAAACCCGTTAATTTTTTCGATGTTAGATGCATATGCTGTGAATAGATCTATTTGGGACTGAGCTTCCCCGTTGGTGTACCTATACTTTCTGGTAACCAAACGCACTTCATTTGAATCACTATGCGGGTGTTTGGCAAAAGCACCCGTTGGGGCAACTTATTATGATTACTGATTATCTCAAGGTCTCGATGCATGAGCTTAGGGCAATAATACTGTTTTCTATAATAATTATACTCATTGCAATTATTACACTTATGGGTGTATAACAACGTAACCCACTATTGAACTTGTATTCAAACTGTTTACCATAAACATATGATGTTGGAAACACGAAAAGTGTCGGTCACTTTCAAGTTGTAACAGGTCTTAGCTCGTAGTTAGTATAATGATTAGATTAGTAATCTAGTCCGGCCCAAGGCCCATGGGTGGCCCAACCAAGCCCATGGCCGGCCATGGTAGACTATTTATACACCCTCTCCTAGTCTTGGAGGGGGTTGGTTGTTCCATTTTTCCATTTACTTCATTAATACATTCATCCATTTTCCATCCAATTTCTCTCTAACATCACAACCCACATCTCACTCTTGTTCTTGGTTTGATCATTAAGATTACTAGTATTCTTCAATTGGTATCAGAGCCATGGAGTGGTGTGTTTAGTTTTTGTGTTTGATTTGTGTTCAAAACCTTTACAAAGAGCAAATTAGTGATTCAAATTTTTTGGCTTAAAAACCTTAAAGTTTTCATTTTTATTGTTCCTATAGGGTTAGTAATACTAGTTGTACAAGAATTTTTTGCTAAAAACCATTAAAAATCGTGTTTTTTTTAGTTTTGAAAATTTGGGTTTCGTACTAGTTAGAACCGAACTAGAGAATCGAACAAGAGGACCGAACTAGAGGACCGAACGAGACAACCGAACGAGCAGTTGCATAGGTTGGACCGAACAAGCTTCATTAGTGTCAACCGAACGAGTGTTCTCTAGTTAGAACCGAACGAGTGTTTTCACTAGTTAGAACCGAACGAGCGGTCACTAGTTAGAACCGAACGAGTGTTTTCACTAGTTAGAACCGAACGAGTGGTCACTAGTTAGAACCGAACGAGAGGACCGAACGAAAGGACCGAACGAGAGGACCGAACTAGAGGACCGAACGAGAGGACCGAACTAGAGGACCGAACGAGAGGACCGAACCAGTGAAAATAAATTACGTTTAAACTTAACAAACTCAATTTTAAATTATACGGTTATTTCTTTGACTTGTAAAATCCCGTGAAACAAACACTTGTTTTCCCGGTTTTGTCAAGAATTGTAAAATCCCGTGTAGTTTCAATTCAAGACTCAATAATCACGTAACCAAACACAATTTCTTTCTACCACCGATCGATCAATTTGTAATCTTTTGATATCATAATGACAACTCTTGCTGATAAATCACTTCTTTCTGGAGGAGACAACAAACCAC
Organism: Tanacetum coccineum; assembly: GCA_026074375.1. Classification (NCBI taxonomy): domain Eukaryota; kingdom Viridiplantae; phylum Streptophyta; class Magnoliopsida; order Asterales; family Asteraceae; genus Tanacetum; species Tanacetum coccineum. The sequence continues at coordinate 21,183 of BQNB010038918.1, read as the reverse complement.
CGATGCTTGAAAAACACTTGTATGATTCATGGAAAAGCATAATGGAACTCTATATGATGAATAGACCACATGGAAGAATGATTCTTGCATCTGTTGAAAAAGGACCACTTGTTTGGCCTTCAATCACTGAGGGACGGAGTTAACAAGGCTAAAGGAATATGATTGCTGCTAACTCAGCTGAAGACATTCAAGCGGATTGCGACATTCAAAGCTATAAAACATCATTCTCAAGGGCTACCAACTAAATCTATGCTCTTGTGAGTCAACATCGTGTGGCAAAAGATCTTTGGGAGAAGATTAAACTGCTGATGCAAGGAACGTCATTAACCAAACAAGAACGTGAGTGCAAGCTGTATGATGAATTTGATAAGTTCACTTACAAGAAAGGAGAGACGTTACATGAGTATTACTTGAGGTTCACTCTGTTACTCAATGATATGAACATTTACAAGATGCCATTGGAGCAGTTTCAAGTTAACACCAAGTTCTTAAACACTCTTCCTGATGAATGGAGCAAATTTGTTACTGATGTTAAATTGGTCAAAGACTTGCACACTACCAATGTTGATCAGCTTCATGCTTACCTGCAACAACATGAAAGACATGCAAATGAAGTTCGTTTGATGCATGAACGCAACCCCGATCCTCTTGCTTTAGTTGCATCTCACCAATTAACTCAGCCAGCTTATCAATCTCATCTACACACTCACCCACAGTCTCTATCTCAACTTCACGTTTCACCATATCAGTCTTCACAGTTTGTTACACCTTATCAAACTCAACAATTCACAACCAATCAATCAACACCTCTTTCAATTACTTATCCAACAAATGAGTATCAATCCACCGTTCACCACAACGTTTATTCTCCACAACCATCAATCCCACAATTGGAATATGCTCCCACAGCCTATCAACAGCAACAACCTGAATTTTCCCAACCAGACTCCAGTCTAGTTGTTCCAGTGTTCCAGAAAGGGGATGATCCAATTGATGCAATTAATCACATGATGTCATTCTTAACTGCTGTTGTCACATCCCGGTATCCTACTACCAACAATCAGCTAAGGACTTCGTCAAACCCTCGTCAACAAGCTACCATCTATGATGGAAAAGTAACTGTGCAACCTGTTCAGGGGAGACAAACTACTTATGCTGCTGGAACAACAAGAAAATACACACCTGGTGCAAGTGGAAGCAACACGGGGAAACAACGGACTGTTATTTGTTACAATTGCAAAGGGGAGGGTCATATTGCCAAGCAGTGTACTAAGCCCAAGAGGAAAAGGGATGAAACATGGTTCAACGATAAAGTGTTGCTGGTTCAAGCTCAAGCAAGTGGTCAAGCTTTAACAGAGGAAGAAATAGCATTTTTGGCATATCCAGGACTTCCTGACATTCAAACCTCTCAGACAGTCATCACCCACAATGCTGCTTAATAAGCCGATGATCTGGATGCCTATGACTCTGATTGTGATGAACTCAACTCAGCCAAGATTGCTCTTATGGTGAATCTGTCCAGGAATGGCTCAGATGCACTCACTGAGGTACTCAATCCAGATAATCTGAACTATGATTTATTTAATCAAAGTGAGCAGATAATGACGTCTTCTGAACAGTCTAATGATGTGAGTCAGTCAGAAACTGAAATAACTAGTGATAGCAATATCATTTCTTATTCTCAGTACCTGAGTGAAGCACAACAGGAAACTGTTCAGAATCATAACTCTTCTGCTCAACAAGATGTCCTGATATTATCTATGTTTGAACAATTATCTACCCAAGTGATGCACTGCACCAACGTTAATCAAGCTTTGACTACCGAGCTTGACAGATATAAAGAAGAGGTTAAATATTTGAAAGAAATGCAAAATGTTGAAAACAGTTTTTCAGGATCAAATGAACAGTATGTCAGGGATCAAGATGAACAGTATGCCGAAGATTGTACGTCTTATAGCAAATCTTTCGAACAAGTGCAAGAAAAGGGATTCTTTAATTGAAACAGTTTTGAACTAAAAAATGAATGAAATAGGAAGAAAACAGAAATATTGATAGAGAAATTGTACTTTAGAAAATAAATTAAGCAAAACTTGACAAACATCATTTTCAAAAAGAGGTCAATCTTGCGGCAAATTGTTCATATTGATGACTAAATCCAAAATTTGTTATGATCATTCCATGAAACAAGCAATCGGTTTTGAAAAACCTTTCTATCTGAAGAAAGTCGGGACGTCAAAGCCAAAGCTGTTATACGGGAACACCATTCTTAAAATGGATAACTATAGTGATTCCTGATTTGATGAGAATTAATGGCTTTGTGAAGAAGTCGTTCAAAATTGACTTTTGAGAAGAAAACAAGATCCAATGGTTTTGTAAACATAGATTTGAACACTAAACCATTTATTATGTTGTTTCTTAATAATGATTACTACAAACGATTTGTTCGACAATCTGATTTATATAGTGAACATGCCTATTGGAAAGCGACTTCGGTCCCAGCTTTAGACCCACTCATTCTTCCACAACCGTTATAGTTGAGGTTCCAAAAGAACTTCCTAAAAGTAAGTATGGTGAATACTAGCTTGAAAGAGCTTAAACGCTATCTTACTGGCTTTGATCAAGTTGTCAAAGAAAGAACCACTGCCACAGCTATAACTGAGGGCACGTGGGGGTTTGAACACACAAAGGCTTGTTTTCGAGATGAAATCATTCCATTTATAAAAGAATTAAAAGATATCTTCAATAACTTCAACCAATACTTGGTTGAAGAACTTGCCGATGTCCAAAAAATCTTTTATCAAATGGAAAAGGGCTGTCGAACAACATGCTTGGAATCCAAACTTTCGAAGTTAAATGAATCAAGTTTTAAGTGAAAATGAACGCTCTTAGCACAAGCCATTTGATAATGAAATTTGTTAAAAAAAACTGTTGGAATTTATCCTGAATGAAGGTTGTGAAAATGTGGATAAATGCTAAGGTGTCTTGAAACTCAAGACCGAGCTTCTCAATAAAAAAGGATTTTGTTGATAAAAGAAACTTACTCTGAAAACTTTGTAAAAAGAGTTTTACGGGACTCTTGAAAACATTGCATCACTTTGGAAGCTGATTCTCACTTAATCAGGAAAAATTTTCAACTAGTAAAATGTGTTTTTAAATCAAATGTCCAAGGTTTTACTAGTTGTTTGAATTAAGTGAATTGACGAGTCAGGTCTTCAAGCAAAAAGACACAAGTCATGTTCAAGTTGAAGAGCAAATTAAGGCCTTAAATGGAACAAATGTGGATGATCATACACAGTCAAAATGGAAATGGATGAAATTGAGACTATTCAACATTGAACTGGAACATAGGGTGACAAAACTAATTGCTGAGAATGAGCATTTGAAACAGACTTATAAGCAACTTTTAATGACTCTTCCCACCTTTTGATTAAACCAAACGTGCTCTATCAAAATAGAACATGTGCAAGTGTTAATCAAAGCATGTAATATAAGTCTGGGGTAATTTAGGATTTAAATGCAAAACTTCCTATGACACAAGGTTTGGTTTATGCAGCCCCTACAAAAATTAGTTAAGGAAAACTTAAAGGAAAAGCTGAAGATAAGGAGGCTATTGAGAACCACTTTGTTGATTCCAAAGTGCTTAAGGATAATTGGAAACAAATCACGCCCAAATTGTTGGAAATAAAGGACTGCTCACTCCCTATATATTAAACACACTCAGGAAGAAGCTATGGTCCTAGGGATATAGTCGAACTTGTAAAAGGATAATTATCCTCACGATTCACTTTTTAGAGTCTGCCTTTAGGTTACCAAAGTCACTCCAGGATTTGCTTTCACATATAAGTAGTTGATCTTGGCCTAGCATCAACAAATTTTGGTATAAATCTCGCCATACTACTTGATGTCATACTGGGAAAAAGGACAAAAAGTTAAGTTTGCCGAATCATCTCACATCCACAGGAAAACACAAAAAAAAACAGACTCGACTTCAAAAATAGTTTCTAACAATGCGTTGTGTTGCATCTACAAGGTGTAAGTACGTTCTACTAGATTGCTAGCGGGATCACAGGCCTTCATGGGCAATACAGGAATAAAGGATTTCCGGCAAACACCAAGTAGTAATTCGAAGAATAAAGTAGAAGCTCACTCTAGGAACGTTAAATCTAGTTTGAATAAAAGGAATGGTACTGTTAAAGTTAATGGATCTGCGTCTGTGCAGAATTCCAAGAAACATGATAATTCTGATTATGTCTGTATTAACGGTGATGATTGCATGTCTTCTGATAATTTGTGTGTTTCTAATTCTATGAATGATGTGAAATTTCGTGCTAAATCTAAGAAAAGAAAATCAAAGAAAGAGATTTGGAAACAAACAGGAAAAGTGTTCACTAAGATAGGATATATTTGGAGACCTACCGGCCAGACCTTCACTATTGTAGGAAATGTGTGCCCTTTAACTACAACTACTAATGAAGTGCCTTCTAGGAAACCAATAGTTCTAGAATCTGAATCACCCAAACCTGTGGTTAATTTGGTATACTCAAGGAAACCTAGGAAGAATAAGAATACTGAGTCCGTTAGCAAAAATAAGGTTATAAAACCAATATCTGCTAACAAACAGGAACCCAGTAAATCCTGGGGATCCACAAAAACCAATGTTCCATCTACTTCTCTTAATGAATGCAGGTTGTCCAAATCGTCCTCTGGTATTTGGACTCCGGTTGCTCGAAGCACATGACCGGAGATCGCTCTCAGCTCACCAATTTCATCAGTAAATTCTTGGGTACAGTCAAATTCGGAAATGATCAAGTTGCAAAGATAATGGGTTATGGAGACTATCAGATTGGGAATGTTACTATTTCAAGGGTTTATTACGTTGAAGGACTTGGGCATAATCTATTTTCTGTGGGACAATTCTGTGATTCCAATCTCGAAGTGGCCTTTCGTCAACACACATGCTTCATTCGCAATCTAGAAGGTGTTGATTTATTGACGGGATCTCGAGGGGATAATCTTTATACACTCTCACTTGGGAATATGATGGCGTCCTCTCCCATTTGTCTATTGTCAAAGGCTTCTAAAACCAAGTCTTGGTTATGGCATCGTCGTCTATCTCACTTGAACTTTGGTGCTATTAATCATCTTGCAAGACATGGACTTGTCCGAGGTCTCCCTAAGCTCAAGTTTGAAAAGGATCACTTATGTTCTGCATGTGCATTAGGCAAAAGTTCAAAGAAACCCCACAAACCCAAATCTGAGGACACCAATCAAGAAAAACTCTATCTGTTGCATATGGATCTGTGTGGGCCAATGCGTGTCGCGAGTGTCAATGGAAAGAAGTACATCCTCGTTATTGTCGACGACTACTCTCGATTTACATGGGTAAAATGTTTGCGATCAAAAGATGAAGCTCCAGCTTTTATTATCAATTTTTTGAAGATGATCCAAGTACGGAATTAATGAAACCGTCTGTCGCTTCAGAACAGATAATGGAAACTTGAGTTTGTTAATCATGACATTGCTGATATTATGAGAAGGTGGCATCTCTCTGAAACATCAGTTGCACGCTCCCACAGCAAAAACTGAGTTTGTGTCGTTGAAAGTCGAAATCGTACGCTATATTGAAGCAGCCCGCACTATGTTAATTTATGCAAAAGTCCTTTTTTTAGGGGCCAAGAGCTGGGTTGCCACAGCCTGTTATACTAAAATCATTCAATTGATAGTCGTCGTCACGGTAAAACAACATATGAGCTTGTACTCGACAACACCTCCCAATCTATCGTATCTTTATGTGTTGGTGCACTCTGGCGACCCAACGAATGACTAGAGAGAATTTGGGCAAGTTACCAATCCGAAGGTCTGACATTGGTATTTACATTGGATATACACCCACAAAGAAAGCATTCACGGATTTATAACAGGACGTACCCGACGAATAATTGAGGACCTTTCATGTTGGCTTGAATATGAGCTGGACCGCGATGGCTTTGAACAACAGCAGTTCAGGACCCGCCACTTCATGGGAAATGAATTCTGTAACAAATCAAATTCAAGGACTACGTTACCATACCACTCCTTCTTCCACAACATTTGTTACCACCTTCGAGATCTGACTGGATTTGATTGTTTCAACCAAGTTTGAGAGTCACTTAAATCCTTAACTCCTTATGTGATTTACAAGCACCAGAAGTCATTGCTTCCTATTCCTGAAGTAGTTGCACCTGAAATGCTGTATCAAATGGTTCACTTCTCAACTATAGTTGATTAAGATGCTCATTCAAAGTAACTCATCATACAAACAAGAAAATCAAAACTTATTATTTCTCATGATGTTGAAAGAAGATCAATTCATGTATTGAAGTCGCAAATATGGTAATGATCCATTACTTTGGTATTCCAATTCCAGAAGTTACTTATGAATTCAATCCTCATCATCAGATGTTTTTCTACAATTATGCCTCCGATCACCAAGTTTGAAACTCAAATAGCAAGTGGATAAGGTCACCCACTTGAGAATATAAACGGTGCTCTCGCAGACCAGTTTCAAACACGACTACAACTCCTATGAACAGCCTTATTTTGCTACTATGATGCCTTCTACATCAGTTGAACCTAGAACTACAAGACGCTTTAAACCTCAAGCATGTCGGATTGAAGCTATGCAAGAGGTACTTCATGAATTAAGGTTGGAAGTTTGGGAACTTGTTCCTCCTCCTGACAAATCATTCTTCAACTCTCTCTTAAGTGGCATTATAAGAGTTAAACGCTGGTGAGGTTAGGAGGTATTCTGAAAAACAAGGCAAGGTTGGTCGCTCGTGGTTATTGTTAAGTAAGAGGGAAATCTGGATTTTGAAGAGTTCTACGCTTACGGTTGCAGGACTAGAGCTATACGAATTTTTCTCAAGCATTTGTGCTCATAATGAACATGGTTATCTATCAAATGGATGGAGGCTGGTTTTCTGATTTGGTAATAGCGGGAAGAGGTTTATGTTAGCCAACCGGACGGATTTGTGGATCCAGACAAACCTAACTACGTGTACAAGCTTAAGAAAGCTCTTTATGGGTTAAAACAAGCTCCACGTGCGTGGTATGATATGTTGTCTTCATTCCTAATATCCAATGACTTCTCAAAAGGCTCCGTGGATCCTACTCTGTTCATCCGTAGAGAAGGCAAGGAACTATTACTGGTATAAATCTATGTCGATGATATTATCTTTGCTGCATCTACTCCTGAACTTTGTGATCTATTTGCTAAAATAATGTGTTCAAAATTCAAGATGTCGATGATGGGTAAAATCTCATTTTTCTTAGGACTACATATTTCTCAAAGTCCCAGAGGCATCTTCATAAACCAATCTAAATATGGTCTTGAATCACTAAAGAAATATGGCTTTGAATCTTGTGACCCAGTGGATACTCCCATGGTGGAGAAGTCCAAACTGGATGAGGATAAAGACGGGAAAGCTGTAGATCTATCACACTATCGTGGTATGATTGACACCCTTCTTTATCTTACTATATGCATGTGTGCACGGTATCAGGCTCGGCCTACCGAAAAGCACTTAAATGCGGTAAAAACGGTTCATTCGGTATCCTAAACGGAATCGTACATCGGAGGTCTTTGGTATTCCGAAGGATTCTTACTTTGCACTAACAACATTTGCAGATGCGGATCAGCTGTGTTGGTAAGGATACACGTCGGTTTAGCTCATCTGGCATAGTATACACTTTTAGGTGTGATAGACTTGTGAGGCTGGTCGTCCTTAAAGGCAGAGGAAAAGCACTGCGATATCCAAGTACAGAACCGTATATATTGCTTTGTCGCGGTTGTTGCGCTCAAGTCCTTTGATGAGATAAAACTTACGACATTTGGCTTTGGATTCAATAAATTTCCATTATCTTGTGATTAACAAAAGCTGTTAACACCCCAAATTGGGTCGCAGCGGAATATGGGTCCGGGGCGTGTTACTTCTCAGATCAATAACACAAGATATATATAGAACGACCAAAAAGTCGTTTGAAAACGATACATTGGATTTAACAAAGTAATTGTTACATAAGCCCGAAGCTTAACTTGTTCACTTGATCAAAATACAAAGATTTTCAGCCCATAACAGATAACAAAATGAAATGCGACAAAATCTTTAATGCATGACATCCAATTCAAAACCACCTAATGGACGCCATCGCACCTTGTTTCCTCGTGCTTATTGATCCCCTGAAAAACATTGCTTTAAAACGTCAACAATAATGTTGGTGAATTCATAGGTTTGATAAATCATATATTGTAGGACCACAAGATCTCCCAAGTGTATGATAATGCAACAGATGCAGATATCATATAAATGTAATTACGTTGCTCTAAGCTCATGACACTGATGCTTGACATATGATAAATAGTACCAAATTAATGTCCTCCATTGCCCGTGAGTGATGTTCTAACCCGCAACATCCTATATTCGACAATGGTTTTACGTTCGTTGTTCAGTGATTTGCTAATCACCCGAACGGGGGTTGTTCAAACCCAATAGATCTATTCATAACATTCGCGCTCGTAATTAACAGTTCATGATAATGGGCTCAGATTGGGTTATCGCTACTTAGGCAACATGTAATCATAATATAAAACTTAACCACTTGTGTCCAGTTGTAAAACATTGCATGTTTTTCACCCCAAAAACTTTGTAAAAACAAAAGCATGTAAAACGTGGGGCTATGAACTCACCTTGATGGTAATTCCAAGTGTTTCACAAAATAAACGCGCGACGCGGAATTGATAAAATGCAACCCTAATTAAATTAAGGTCGTTATAAGTACGAGTAGTACTTAATCTATCACATTGAATTATAATCATATAGTTGGTTACTCGTTTACTATCGTTCGGGTTATCATAATAAAGAGGGTCATGGACATGACGTTCGAGGTGTTAGGGTCCCTTTAAATCGTTTATTCCTCAACTCGTCGAAACGCCATCCGAAGAGGCCTCATTATGAAACTCCCTAGTAATATAGTACTTTGATAACCACATAATATTCTATATAGCTCAATCACCAACTAATGGTTTTGGTAAAATTGTGTTTAATAAGTTAAAACGTTTATAATTACCGTTTAGTAAAACTGGCGTAACACTTCGCGTTTTAAACCCGATTCTCGCGTTTTTATGTCCATCTTTTGTATTAAGACGGGTTATCGATATTTGACATTTTCATAAATTTTTTCCCCTGATTAACAGTAACTTTTGACTCGTTCATGTGACTTGAGTTTCGTATAATTCGTATTCGTGTCGGAAAACCGTAATTGTCGGTATATTATTCGTTAGAGCTCCTGTTTTTAATGATTCTTTCCAGGACTCGTTCTCGTATTTGAATAGTTCCTATATTTTTTATGAGGGTTTACAAAAATATAACTTTCTGTCATGAATAGTAACTTTTATAAAAATAGTTTTATAAAAGTATTAATTGTCGTAAACTCGCGAAATTCATAACTCGTTCGTTATTTAATTAAAAAAATTACGGGAGATTTTTTTTTTGTTTTTTTTATCATTTTGGAATCTAAAAATGTGTATTATTTATTAATAAATACGTAACCCTTGCCTGTTTGTAATTTTTAGAAAAATGTTTTTTATAAAAAATTTACTTACGACTCTTTATTAACGTTTATAACTTGTTTTTAAGTAAAGCTTTTTCGGTATTAAATCGTTTTAACAAGTTTCTTACTTTTTCAGAATCGTCGAGGAAATGTATTATCTTATAAAATATAAAATGAGTATGTTAATATTCAGATTTGGGACAGATGTTTATATGCTTGTTTGTTAAGTCCATTTTTGATTCACCTTTTTCTTTTACTTTAGCCAACTTTTGTATTTTACCACAAGTCTCATATATATTATATATCATCGTTATATTAGTATCAACTTGTCCATAATAGTCCTCATGTGTCCAAGTTACCAAGGTTAACTAATCCATGATAATACTTTAAAATTATTACCTTTACTTATGAAATCTCTAATTTACTAGTTTTGTCTAATTAATCATTTTTTATAAATAACCTAATTGGGTACAAGTGTATTTCTTTCCATGAGACCTTATTTTAGTGTTCTATTAACATGATTGAAAGTCCATAATCAATATTAACATGTCTTATGTATTTCTTTAAGTTGAAACATATTATGAAGTTATGAAAACCCTAATTATTCCCTTCATGTTTACCACCTAAACTTATGATTACAAACATTTTCTCTCCTTTTTAGCATGATGTTGTAAGTAATCACACATATTATATAGATAAGTGTGTAAAATGATCATTTCCAAAATATAAACGTCATTTTCATGAATAAACCTACATGGTAGATTTAAGCTAAATACGACAATTATCTAGCTTAATTTATGAAAGTTATAGCAACATATGAGTTGAAATGAACCGTATGTAGAATGATTTATGATGATTTATAAGTACTAAACCATAGGTTTAGCCACATAAAACAAGCTTGCACTTATTAAACCCTTGCTTCCTTCACTAACCTAGCTTCCTTTTTCTTGATTAATACTTGAATATGGTTAACCAATGCTTGCAAATGCCTTAGTGTACCTTAGAATAGATGTGTATAGAAGTGTATGGATTGTAGAAAATTTTGTATGGGTTTGGTTGGGTGGTGGTATTGAGCCGTGAGCTCTATAAGGCACAAAGAGAGGTTTTTGGTTTGATTTGTCTAAGTGTTGGTGATGTATGTATCTCTTTATGCAAAGTATAAGTAATAAACTAGCAAGACTAGTCAGGATACATATTGGATGTCTAGGGATGGCCAAGGTCTAAGTCATTGGTCAAAGCATGGTGGGATGTGTTATGTCCTCAAATAGTTGAGAATATCCCATGAAAACATGGAAATGTGTTCTCAACTTGCATTTTCTTGTTTTTTTCTCTCTATATCCGGTTTTAAGAGCTTGATGTATGATAAATATTGACTAAAATTTTGGGGTATTGGGTATAAACGTAGGGTATTTGTTGAAGCCGTTATTTTTAGGAAAAGTTTTTGTGGGGTTAGGGAGTGCACTAAAGGCATTTTATCGCGAAACGTATACCTGTACGTATCCGATAAAAATTAAAATGAAACATGTTAATAATTATCCTCAAATTTATATATAACCTTTGCTTGATGTAAACCATTTAATTTGTTTGGATGCCGTTTACATTGAACGCTAATTTTGGCGTACGCGGATTTAATGAACGTTTACAATTGCATAGCAAATGGTACAATACTAAAAATAAAATAGTACATTTTTTGACGTCGTTCAAGGATTGAAAAACCACAGGGTATTATAGACTTCCTCCGTTAAGAGCCTTGTCCGCAAGGCTCACATAGTGCAGCACTTGACGACCGGTTGTGATCTTGGCCGAAGAGGGGTATGGATATTTCTTTTGAATTGGTCTTCACGATCCCACGTAAACTCAGGGACCTCTCTGGGAAGTTCCATCGAACTTTGACCAATGGGATCCGACTTCTCTTCAACAGTTTAACTTCTCGAGTCCATATTATCTAAGGTTCTTCAACAAAATAGAGTTTGTTGTCCAATTATGTCATCCAACGGAACGGCTAAAGGTTCCGTCGGCATGACACTTCTTCAGGTTAGATACATGAATCGTCTTTATGGTCTTTCTGCTACAAATTCTTCTGGAGTTCAAGCTTGTAATGCAACTTCTTCAAACCTTTTCTTTCACCCTTTAAAAGGTCCAAATAACTAGGGGTTCAAACTTCCCCGTTTGCAAAATGTTATGGACCCCTTTCCAAGCGAGACTTAAGCATGAACGCTTGTCCCAACTTGGAATTTCCATCGGTTTACTCTTAAGTCAGCGTAATCTTTCTGTCGAGGTACGAGCAGCTTGCTTCCTTTGCTGATATGGATGTTTTCCAGTGGTTTCTGGGATCATGTTCTGGCAGAGTATTTGAAGCTTCTACCAACTTCAGTCCAAACAAACAGGTAAGCGACCACTTTCGACCATAAAGTGCTTCAAAATGGTGGGCCTTGATGCTAGCGTGTTAGCTATTGTTATATGAGAAAACTCGACTAATGGCAAATGGTGTTTAACCCAAACCCTTTCCAAAGTCGATCGCTACAGCACGCCAGCATATCCCGAGAGTTTGAATTGTCCTCTCACTTTGCCCGTCCTGTTTGGGGGCTGGTAACGCAGTACCTCATATCCAAGTTTAGTACCCAAAGCACTTGAAGTGACCTAGAAGTTAGAATGCGAAATCGGGTCACGATCGTAATGATTGAGATAGGTATTCCCCGTGCCTCTGTGACCTCCTCCTTTAGGAACTATCTTGCAAAGTTTATCCAAGGTATTGGTCTCCCTCATTGGTTGTGATGATGCAGACTTAGGTGAGTCGGTCAACATTACCCAATTGTATTTGTAGTATATATAAGCCTTGCGGACGACTTAGGACGCTTAGTACAAAATCCATGTGATGTTGTCCCACTTCCATTCAGGGATTTAGGTTGCACCAACAATCCTGATGGCCTTTGATGTTTCGCCTGACCTTTGCACAGGTCAAAACGCTTGTTAACATAAGGGGGCTTATGTCGGCCTTCATGTTGGGCCTCCAATACAGCTTATTCATGTTCTTGGTATCATTTTTGTCGGAACCGGATGATAGGGTATTTTGATGTATGGGATTCGTGCAATGATTACAGTCCGCAATCGCCCATAACAATGGTAAAGGATAAGTGCTAATTCACATATCTTTTACCTCTAAAAACGAGCTGAAATGACCAAAAACAGACAAAAACTGCCAAATATATGTTTGTTTTGCATTTGTATTGTGCAGGAAGTGTGTTATCATTCAAAAAGGCCAGAAGAAACCAGACAAAATGGACAAAACTAAGCATTGGATGGAAAAGACTGTGAAAATCAAGGCCAAAGTCCAAAAATGACAAAGTCAGAGTCAATACTGAAGAATCAGCCTAAGTTCAAACCGGGAACCGGACTGAAATGAATTACTATGATGCAATCTTTACCCATCTGATGGGCCGGGAAAGCCCAATAGTATATTTATGAAGACTGTGAAGACCAAATGGGCCCTCAATCAATTTCAACAGCCCATTTGTGTGCAATTGACAAAGACTGTAAAGACTTTGAAGGCCCAATCCTAGCCCAGTTACAGCCAATCTCAGCCATTGTACACACAAAACCCACTTCATAACCTTATTGGGCTTGAAAAAGCCCAATAACCAAGCCTAAACCTAATTGGGCCCAATACAAGCCCACACACCTTATTGGGCCCAAACCCAAGCCCAATGGGCCCAACACAAACCCAAGCCCAACAAAAGCCCAAAATCCTTTTTTATAAAACTTTAGGGACTAAAGTTGTCATTTTTAAAAGTTTTTTATAAAAGAAAAATGGTAAAATAAAGTAAAGGGTTAAAACTGCCAAATTGCCAAACCTTTACCCTTTTTAAAACACAAGGGCTGAAAATGCAAATTACCAAAACCCTTTTAGTTATAAACTAGAGGGACCATTTTTGCAATACACCAAAACCCTCTTTAAACTTTTAGTTATAAAAACGCAGGGACTAAAGCTGTTATTTCCCAAACCTTCATTATAACTAAAAAAGGGTTTAAAGATAGAAATGAAAAGAGAAGAAAAGAAGAGGGGCCATTTTTGCATCTTTTTCAATCTTCTCTTTTAAACCTGCTAACCACCCCTGTACACACCCCGTACCCGCCAAAACCCAAACCACCCATTTCCCACGGTTTTTCTTCCCAAACCACCTCTATTGTACACTCACAGCTCACCTATACCCTTTTCCCACCTTACCCTGCCCCTATACCCCTTCCCACTTGCAAAACACTCAACCCCGAAAACCCTTTCAATGGCTGAGATCATGAGAAGGCAAACGAAGGGTTAGGATTGCTCAGGATTGCATTGTACTCTCACAACAAACTCGTCCCAAGTCTTTGAGACTTGTATAAAAGAGCCAAGACCAAGCCGAGTCAAACACACCACTTTTTACTATGTTTTTTTAGTGTAATTTAAATTCAGTATTTCTTTCAAGCATTTTTAATGTAATTCAACTAAGTTACATGTTATTTCATCATTTGTTTTCAGTTTGAAGTTGAATTAATCAAATAAGCTTTAAATAAGCTCATTTGAGCTTATTGCCTCCTATAAGCTCAATTTCAGTCAAATATTGTTGTTTAAGCTGTCATTTACTCATTGTACCTCAATTACATATTAACATGGTCTCTTAAGTGAATTGAGTTCATTTTCAAGCAACAAGGGAGAAATAAGCTAGTAGAGTAAGTGCTTGTTTCCTCCTAATAAGCTAATACTTTTACAGTTTAAACAGCTTAAGTAGGTTAAATTTAGCATGAGTAGATAAAAAGTTTTGAAAGTTTTAGCTTTAAGAAAGAATTTAAGTGCAAGTTAAGTTTGACAGCCAAGTTAAGGGAGTGTTTGGATTTAGCTGTAGTTGACTCTTAAAGTCAACTACACTCTATCAAAACTCTTCATTAAGTTGAGTTAGGCTTTGATATCAAGTTTAAAACAGCTTTTAAAAGTTAGTGAGTAAGATTACAAAAGTTAGAGTTTAAAATCTATCATTTTGCACCAGGGCAATTTTAGCTAAAAGAGGTTTAGGTTTTAGGCCTTTAAGAGCAATTTAGAGTTCAAGGTTGTTATTGTTCACTTAGGATCACTTAGTGAAGTGTTAAACTCAAAATTTTAAGCCTGCATCTTTGTGCAATGTCAATTGCACCAGCAATACCAACTGCATCAGCAACAACAGTATTAACTGTTGTTGCTTAGTCATTTTTTAGGTAATCCCCTAGCATTCATAAATAGGTAATAGACTTTAGGATTTAGCATAAGTTTAGAATTCCATTAGCTTAATACTTTTCATCATTTAGTTTTCAAAAGTAAGCATTTTAACTAGCTTAATTTTGCTGTCATAAGTAGCCTTATAGCATAATTGGATTTAAGCTTGTTGCAATTTGAATTTTCAATTCTAGTTGACAAATTGGAAATCCTTTTATCTAGGTAGATTTAAGGAGCATAGTGTAGCTTATTTCCAAAATCTCAGCATCTAAGGTTTAGAAATAAGCCATTTAGCTTATTTTGAAAAAGCTTATTCCAGTTTTAGCTAAAACTTAGCATTTTTAAGTTCAATTTTCTTGTAATCTTTGTGAAAACTTTGCTTATTTTTCTATAGAATCCCTTAGTACACATCTTATTCTACACATAGCTTCTTTTGCTTTAAGTTTTCATCAAGTAATAAGCTAGAATAAGCCA
Organism: Tanacetum coccineum; assembly: GCA_026074375.1. NCBI lineage: Eukaryota > Viridiplantae > Streptophyta > Magnoliopsida > Asterales > Asteraceae > Tanacetum > Tanacetum coccineum. Next base: position 5,897 of record BQNB010038918.1, on the reverse strand, counting down.
AATTCCAAAAAGCTTAGTTAAATCATCACTTTCTGTGACAGAAACTAGAAGCTTATTTTTTAGCTTATTCTCTTGTCAAAAGTTAGAAGTCCATTTGTTAAAGTTGTAGAGATTAAGCTGTTAAGCAACTTTGTAGTTTTAAGTTTTGTCTGAAAAGCACTTTTTAATAAGCCAAAATAAGCTGAAATCGTAGGGTCTAGTTGGTATTTTTCTTAAAGATCAGGGGTGCCCGTTTCTTCTATAGTGTAAAATTGTTCAAGTTACCCCGCCTACCCTTGTCTTTCACTTTACCAAGTTTGCACCCTGTCTTTTCTAGAATAATAATTAAGTTAATATTTTTAGTTTTTAGTTTTATAATTAGGGTTCATATTTTTAATTAAGCAAATTAGGGTTCAATTGAGTTATAGAAATTAGGGCTTTTTGTTCCATAATTTTTCTGCACCTTTGTAGTTTATAAAAACTATTTTTCTATATTTTTCCAGTTAAATTTGTATTTTCTAGGAATTAAAGTAGATTTTAGTTATTACTTTTTCTTATAAAAATCATAAAAAATAGAAAAATAGTTGAAAAATTAAAATTCTTTTTGCATTAATTTTCATTTTAAATCTAGTATTTTTGAAAAATAAAAGAAAAATTTTAGTGTTAATTTTTAGAAAAAGTTTATTTTTGTTAATTAATTAAATCTTTAAAAATTCATAAAAAATCAGAAAATTAATAAAAAAATATTTTTCTTTTTTATAAAATTTTCTTTTGTCATTTAGTATGTAGGAAAAATATAATATTTAGTATAGGGGCTTTATTTTTCTTAAATTTAAGTCTTAGACCTTTTAAACCCGGTTGGCGTTTTTTACCGTTTCTTTTCGTTTTACATTCAAACGACCTCCGTTTTTATTCTAGTTTTTTTATTTTTCAAATTAAGTTAATTAGAATTTAATTTTGATTTTTAATTTAATTTAGCATTTATTTTCTTAATTTTTAGTATTTAGGTTTCCCGATACCTGATTCTGTTCCCCGTATTTTAGTGTAGATTTAATTTTAGGATTTCCCTATAACTAATTTTGTTTCCCGTAGTTTTTAAGATCCCCATTTCCTATATCTGTTTCCCGTAGATTAAATTAGGTTTTATTTAATTAATTTTAGTTGTAATTATATCAGTGTTTCCATCATATATTCTCCATCATTCAATTTCTCATCAAACCAGGATAATTTTCAATTGCAGCCTCGTTGGGACATACGACCCGGGAATATCTCTTCCGGAATCTTTTTATCATTGATTCTCTCTTATATATTTTATTTCTAAGTAGGTCTTGACTTTTTCCCTTTGTCAAGGGTGAAGAGTTTGGATTTGCCTAGTATTTTATATATACTACCAACGAACCAGTAACCAACTTCTGCCATTTAGGCACAGGGTTCCATCCGTACGTGGTTCCAACTTTTGTTCTCTAATAGCTTCTGGAAATTTTGCATTTTCAATCAACATTCCCCCAACGTCTTCACTCTTAATGTTATCTGGTTTTCGCGCTTCGGTCTGAGCATTTAAGATCTGTTTGGGAAGATTCAAGCTAATAGTAAAAACCAAGGCTCGAACTCTTAACGGTGGTTCTCGTTCTTTCCTGCTCAAGGCATCAGCAATGACATTTGCTTTTCCCGGGTGATAACGAATATCGCAATCGTAATCACATAGCAACTCTAACCATCGGCGTTGCCTCATGTTCAACTCTTTTTGATCTAAAATGTGTTGCAAACTCTTGTGATCGGTGAACACCGTACACTT
>BQNB010038917.1:0-48421 GCA_026074375.1 Tanacetum coccineum | reverse complement strand
CTCTCTATATATATATATATATATATATATATATATATAGTGGGATTTTCAATACAAAACCAGTTTTTTTACAGAACTTACAGAACCACTTATAATGAATTTGGGCCATTGAATGTATTTGATCAAGGGATAAGATTAAATGTGCCAAAATCGAAAAGATGAGGTATCTTTTTTCAATTAAACAAAAAAGCTAAAAGGGCAATATAGGTTTTTCATGTTCTAACCCTACATGTTATCACGTACCCCATTCCTCATCAAAAAAAAACTGCCACCCAAAAAAACCTGCCTCTCTCTTTAAATCAATTGTTTTTCCAAAAACAATTATCCCCAATTTCTTTGTAAAAGGAATAAATAAACGTCACACTTCTCTTGGATGGATGTCATATGAATCCGAGATCTACAAAGTTAGTAAGTGGTTTTTTTTATGTGCTCTATCGATACATTTTGTAGATACCATTCCAAAATGGAGAGGAAGGTAATTGATCTTTAATAACAATGTTGATATTGAATACTTGAATAATAAATTCACAATTCGTAGCTCTAGTTGTGGTAGTTCTATATTTGACAGTATATATATGTTAATATATATATATATGAAAAACACAATACCCTGCTATCGTATCTAATTTTATTTTTTATGTGCTCTAAACTAATTTTTTAGATTTACTAGTCAGTTATGTTAGTAGTAGTTTGCATCATGAGATTGTGAAGGTGAACATAATGTTGTGCTTTAATCATACTTGCAAAAAAGTTGGATGTGTGACCATTCACGAGGTACATATATCGTGGAAATCAAGGAGATATAACAGATATTAGAATGAACAGGTTTTAAGATATTATAATGATAATAAAATGATTATATGATGAACAAGTTTTAATAGATAACTACACAACTATAATAGATATTATAATGGTAATTAAATAGTTATATGATGAACAGGTTTTAAGATGTGAAAAGAGTGTGCATATTTGTTTTAATGTTGATATGAAATCAGGAAATCAAGAAAATATATATACATATATGTTATGTGTTTAGACTTTAGATTGTGCATATGTGTTTGCTAGTGTTCATAATAAAAATAATAGTAATTGTTTGTAATTTCAGGTATTTATAAAGATGGGACCAATACACATGTGTTTTCGTCAAGTACATCATTTATGAAGAAAAGTTGATTATGATAAAGATATAAAGACGCAAGTGCAGCGTGCATTTATGTTTTAGTAAATTTGATGAGAAAGTGAAGCGTGCACATATGTTCTTTGACGAGTGCACACATGTTTTTGAATGACGTGTACATTTATATTTAACAATTTGTATTTAAAATGTGTTTCATTCGATATCAATTTGTGTGTATACAATTCATGTTTTTTGTTTGTTATAAGTTTCTAGATTACATGTATTTGTTTATGTTTTTGGTTATAAATGTCGAAGATTAAAAAAAGATACAATATAAACATATGTTCAATTATTATTTTAAGAAAAAAATGTACAGTAGAAACATATGAGATTTACAATATTTATGAGAACATATATGCACTCGTTTTTTTTCTTTTGAAAACATATATAATGAAAAAAATTATAAAATAAAAAAAGTTATTTTTTTAATTCAGAAAATTAAGGGTTTTAAAAAAACGTTTTTTAATAAAATAAAACAAAAAAAAGTCAAAATGTGTTTTGACTATTATACCCTTTTGAATTAAATTTAAATTTATTAATTATACTAAATTCTTATTGGTTTAAGGTGGTTCTGTACAAAAAAATAGTTCTGCATTGAAAAGTGGTCTTCTGCATTGATGTCCCCTATATATATATATATATAATAATATAAATAATATATATATATATATATATGTATATATATATGTATGTATATATATATGTATGTATATATATATACCGTTAAAATGTTATCATAATATAAAAAAAACTTTTTATGTTAATAATAATTTTTTATTTACTAAAAATCTATGTAATTATTAATTTTTTTTTTTAAAATAGTGAAATTCGGGTTAACCCGAGAACCGAACCGAATTCGAATTCGTTTTTTGGTTCGGTTCGGTTGAATTCTAGTTCAGTTCGGTTCGGTTTTCGGGTTGACCTAAAAAAAATTAACCAAACTAACCGAACTGAACTAACCGAATAACCCGATAACCGAACCGATCAACACCCCTAATAAAAATTATAAAGACAACAAAAAATCACGCTTTTTCTAGTTTATTTAAATTTTAAGGTATTTTATGGTAGTTTTATATGTTAAAATGTATTTTTTTATATGTATAAGATTTTGTTATTTTTTTTAAGCTGAATGGTTTTAAGTTTATTTGAAATCATTTTATATGTCATGGGTTACTTGCAGTAATATTTTTTAAAGTTAAAGGGTTTTTGAGGGTAATTTTATAAGTTATTTTATACATGTTGGCATTTTGCGAAAGTAATTTAAAAAAATAAATACATATTAAACTTTGAACTTTTTTTAAATCGTATATATCTCAAAAGTATATCAATATTGAGCTATTTTTTCGTAATATAAAGTCCTCTCGTTGTTATATTTTTTATCAAAGAAGTCAGTGGATATATGTTAGATATTTGACAAAGAAAGTTTGTTATATAAAATAGTCGTAAATAGCAATATTATAGAGTTATTTATAAAATTCAAACTTTCATAAAATTGTATGTCTTTGACCTTTGTGATTTATTTAAAGTTATTAGGTAGTTTAGTAGTGTGTTTTGAAAGTTTTTTTTTAATATATTAAACTTCAACATTTTTTATAAAATCGTACGTATGTCAGAAGAATTGCAATATTGAGCTCGTTTTCTTCGCAACGCGAAGATCTTTTAAACGGGATTTTTTCTGAATGAATCGGTAAATATGTGTTACTTATTTGATAAATAAAACTTAGGTGGTGTTTGTTTTTATCAAAAACGTCTGACTCGCCTCTGACGTCTTACCCGTCAGACGCGATCAGACCGTGCGGGTGTTTGTTTTTTTCTTCGGAGTAAAACGCGGTCAGATGTAGAACCTCTTACCGGGATAAGAGCCGTGCGTCTGGTCTGACTGCCTCTTAACGTTACAAAACCTTCACCCACCTCAAACCACTGAAAAATATTTTGTTGTATTATGAACTGTAAAATTAGATCTGGGAAATTTGAAAGAGAAGATATAAAGAAGAAGATAGCATCGAGGAAAGTGAGACATAGTACTACAAAGTAATATATTCAATATGTGCCACGTGGTGAGAAGGAAAGCAAAAAATTTAGAAAAAATATTACAAAGTAGTGTATTTTGTTGTATTATCTATTATAATATAAGACTCAGTTTTTATAATAAATATACAGTAGTAATGATATGTTGAATTAAATAAGGAAATACTTCTTGCTTTTGCTACCATTAGAACGACACTTACAAGTATAATGAAGGGCTAATGACTTAAAAAGTCATCTAAATTGATACTTTTTGTTTTTGTGTGTAGCCATCTTTTTTTATTCCCATTATGTCATCAAACTTTCAAAAGTCGATCATTGTGTGTATTTTATGACTATTTTGTCATGTAAAATGATCATTTTACCTTTCGAAATTTAAAAAAAGTAAAGGTAAAATGATCACAAAATACATACAATGATCAACTTTTGAAAGTTTAATGAAAAAATAAAAATAAAAAAAGATAACTACACACGGACAAAAAGAAGTCATTAGCGCTGAACCGGGGAGTATTTATGATTCAAGTCTTTTCATCATCCCATAATGTTCATAACATCTTCCGCTGCCCAAAAAACACACACCCTAAAACAAAAAAACACACACAATCGATTGATCCCTAAACTCCCTTCCCACCACACAACGAGATCAAAACAATGATCCTTGAAGATTCTTTCCAGATGTGGGAAAAATTGAGATCATACTTATTATATAATGATTAGATTGACCGCTGCCCAACAAAGCATGTTAACCTCTGGATCTAACCATCACAGAAGACGGCTCAAAAAATTATGTAAGTGACTCCTTATTGCTTGATCTCACTTTGAGAGTTAAAAGGTTTATGTTATGAAATTGTAAAAAACAAAATGACATGCTCTTCATCTTCATCTTCTTTTTCTTATAATTATTTTGAATATAATATCGATTTTTAGTTTGTGTTATGATGTTATTTGATTTAGAGGAAACTTTGAATAGGCTTTTCCACTTTTTAGGTATGTATGTTGCAAACTTTGAATTATAATTTTCAACAAGGTACATATCTGCAACTAACAGGAGCAACATATAAGTTATCTACTTTAATTTTATAATTGCAAGAATAACTATTGATTATGCGTTATCATGCTGATGGTCATCACTTTACTTGCTATTTATGCTACAGATGTGTAGTTGCTGATAAGAGATCCTGCTTATCCTCCGAAGCTTACGACTTTTTTCTTCCAAGAAAACTTTTAAGGTCAAGTTTGCTTCATCTCGGCTGCAGAAAATGGGCAGTCGGTTGTTCTTCATCTTCACCCTCGGGATATGATCACATATCTCTTGAATTTTTATGGGAGGTATGCGCCAACATAACACCTTTTACAACTAAACTTACTTTAATAATCATATGGGCTATTGATGCCTTCTTTTATTTCTTAGGATCTCAAACCTGATATCGCATATCTCTTACCCGACAAGTTAGAATTAGTGCATAATGCTCTAAAAGTAAGCTCTTTACGGTCTTAATCACAAATGCTTCAAAATGGATTTTTTTTATAAATAAAGTGATATCACGAATATTTAGACAGAAATTTAAATATAGCTCTAATCTAGGTTGCACGGGGACGGAAACGGGGACGGGGACGGGTACTGGTACCGAGAAACGCCAACATCCTAAAACTCAAAAAACGGGTACGGCAGGGAAACGTTTATATGTTTTATAATATTTTATTATACGGCAAAGTATCTTTCAAAAAAATATTACACAACATTCAAAAATCAAAACACATATTACTCATAATATTAATTAATAAATAAAGCAATAACTTTATACATGCTCTATTGAAACTTGGGCAATTTGCCATTTATTTTCAAATAGAAACAGAAAAAACAAATATTAAAGCCCATCTACTAAATGTAAATAGTAATACACTTTTCTTGGAAGGCTCAATAAAAATACTTTAACCTACGCAGGGACGAAGCTTCAACGAATTTCTTGGAGGGGCCGAAACATAGATACATAGATACTGTAGCAGAGTCTAAAATAAAATAACCACTCCGGTTAATAATGAATTCAAAAATAGTACAACTACTTAGAGAAAAATAAAATAAAAATCAGAAAATAAAAAGGTCACCTAACGCTTACTTTTCAACAAAATTAATATTACTAGTAACAGATAGTATATTTCATCTTCCCAACGTCATTTCTCTCTCTTTTCATAATTTTCTCTTCTTCTTCATTCTTTTTTCTACTATCTTCTTCCTCACAAACTCTTTTCTAACATACTAAAACACAGCCACAAAAACCCTAAAAATGGTGATTTCACACAGATTTATCTCTTCTTCAAGATCGAACGCCAACATCTCGAACCAGGCATAGGAAACGTGACTTTTTGGTCCGGAAACGTTTCCCCAAACGTTTCCTAGATAAGGATCCGCGTACCATAATTGTAGAAACGTTTCCCCTTCTCTTGGGGACGTTTCCCCGGCGTTTCCCGCGTTTCCCCGTTTCCCCGCGTTTCCGAAACGTCATACGGCATCCCGGCGGCGTTTCCGTGCAACCTAGCTGTCAAAACAGTAACAATAACAATAATTCTTTCGGTTAATTACTTGTTAATGTTATTCGATTTACACTAATAAAAGTATGCAGGTTTCCCAACACATACTTATGCTTTTAGCAGTTGTGTCATCCTCCACCTGAAACTAACAATTAACCGCATTATGTAAGTTGGCCGTTATCGGTTATATGTCATAGTTATTGGGTTTTCATTATCTATCACCGCATCACTATTTATAGATCGAGAATTGATTTTCTTACTTGATTCGTACTCATGCACGACGATGAGGCATCAGATTTCTTGCGTTTGCCCACCATGGCTGAAACCAAAATTTAAGTATATTCGTGAAACTGATCGATGTTCCTTTGTGTTTTTTCTGTTCCTGTATAGGGTTCGGCTAGGAAACCTTTTTTCTTGAGCAAATTTATCTGGGCTAGTTCATAAGCCCAGTTTTAAACATATCTTTGCTGGTAGTAGCACATTTAGAAAACTAGTGGGGCCTAAAGGTAGAGGTGTAAAAAAACCGGTTCATGAACCGAATCGGAAAAAAAATCGAAACCGGTTTTCTCAAACCGAATCGGCAGTTTGTAACCGGTTTAAGAGAAATCGACCGGACCGGTTTGTAAACCGGTTAAACCCGGGTTTTAACCGAACCGGTTACATAAAACCCGGTTAAACCGGTTGACTAACCGAACCGGTTAAACATTTTCAATATGAAAAACCAGTTTTTAACCGAATCAATTTTAGTCAAAACCGGTTGACTAAAACCAGATTAGTTAAAAAACCGAACTATTTTTAAAAAAAACCTGAAATGTTCACCTTTACCTAAAGGTGGTATCTACTTCTTATATAAAGGAAGGTTTGTAGAAATAATCTTCCCCCAAAACCCCTTATCAAAAAACACGTGTCTTTTTTTATTTTTAAGAACCGTTGGATCAATTCCTATCAACAACCTGCTCATTATCATACCCCGCCCCCAAATATCTTGCCCTAAACCCACCCCAAAATGTTTCTCAGGCATAATTAACTTAACAAAAACCTTACAATATACGATCCAACTTACAATATATGATCCAATTTATTATTATACCGAATTCTAAATCTGTATATTAATTTAACAACAAACATACACACAATCACAAATATGAGTCGATATGTTAAACCCTATCCCAATTTTGTATGGCATAAGAAAGTAAAATTGGGGATACTGATTATCGTATCGTACTCTGTTATTTTGGAAATTATTATTCCTCCATCTAATATTCTAAGGTTACAGGTTAGTTTAATTTCTTTTATTTGTTTTTTCATATGATATGTAATGTGTAATTTACTTTGTTTTTAAAGTTTCTTTATTTATAGGCAAATGATATGATTTATATGCATTATGCATAAGGATTAGGATGATTGATATGGATATACAGATATTGGTTCAATATTTGAAAAAATTAGGATAATAACTGATTCAAATAAATCATCACAATTAAAAAAAACAAAAGGCATGTGAATGAAACTATGTTTTTTAAATCACTGAGTTTAGTATCTATTTGATATATATGCTTTACAGAAAATGTGTTAATCCATAACATTATTTGTGTACAGCTCGCAAGACACTCTTTGGCAGAGACTTGTGTCAATCCTACTTTTATCATCAACGATCCTGAAATAATATGCCCGCTTGGAAAATGGCATCTATCGGTACCATTATTGGCTGTACGTTTTAAACTGTTCATCAACAAGCATGAGGTACGTACCTAAGTTACTGTTTCTTTGATAGTCTCGAATTGTTTTTATTATCTTAACTTTACTCAATGTTGTTCTATTCTTTTCTCTCTCAGCTTGCCCGAGGATTAAACCGAACTTAGATTATTTCAGTCAGGGACGGAGCTTGAAAGACTTTGTCGGAGGGGCCGAAATAATGTTATCTCATTTTGGAGGGGCCAAACTTAAAATTTGTTCCAATACCAATTTAATTACTAGATAAAAAGCATTAAACCTATATATAAAAGTCAAAATCATGGAGGGGCCCAAACCCCTTCTTGCCCCTATAATGCTCTGTCCATGATTTCATTTGAATCTGATATGTGGGATACTCTTCTTTGATGCATATATGGCTTGGTGGTGTTCTGTCTGGATGCATTGTTGATAGGGCTCGGCTTGGTGATTGTTGATGGTGGTGTAGGATGCAACGGTTTAGGTGGAGGAGTTGAGTGGGAAGGAGCATTAGAACCTGCAGTCACTAATGGGTTAAAAACAATCAATAGAGGTAGTGTTTGTATTAATGTTATCATAGTAGTTTCATTCACTTTCTTAATAAGATATATGGGCTGATTGGCACATATTTGAAGAATTGAAGCACCTATTAGTTCCTATGGACTAATGCCTTATGTATATTCATTTCAAAATTTTGTTTTTTATGAGCCTAAAGATTGTATTTTTCTGAGTAGTTTTGTATTTGTCTTTATATATTTACGATTTCATTTATTAAATTTTGGCTGATCGAGAGCCAAAACTTATCTTAATAAGATATATGAGCGGTTTGGAGAGCTTATCTTAACTATTTTGTTCTCTACTAAATTTTATATTAACCGATCTTTAAAATGTAACTTTATAACTTAATTATAATTACTGAGGTTGTGGAACTTATGTATCATTTGCATCATCATCTTCTAGCGATAATGGTTCTGAACATATTTCACCTCTATTATATTAATGCACAAATAAGCGATAACTGAACTTGCGATAACTGTTGTTTTGTCGCGAGTTTAAATTCAAGTTGTACTAAGATGGTTATGTGACGACAGTTAAGACTAACTTTGTGACATGAGTTATTGAAAATATAGAATTTGCACAAGTGTTGTGTGATGTGGCATAATATTTTCTTAGTGATTACGGAAGTGGAGACTATCTTAACAAGAAACAAGTATCATGCTTTAGAATACGCCTACGCTTTTAATGTGTTTATTATGCAGATGGGATGGTAAATTGTGTATGTTTCCCTTTATACATTTGCAGGGCTTGGCAGGATTATTATCCAGAGACTTGGGAAACTATTTATAGTTCACGTCCTTGCGTATTTATGATTGTATGGAAGATGGTTTATCCCTTTATTGGCAAAAAAACAAAGAAAAAAAGTAAGTTTTCCATTGTCCTGAGAGCTATTGAACTATAAAACTATATAAATAAGAGTGTGACCAAAAAATAGATAATATGCAGATTTTATTTGTCGAAATTATATGGAACACGGGTCTTAATCTTCTTTATAATTCTTTACTTATGTAATGCATTAGAAAGGCAACACAAATTTTGGGGTTTGCTACAAAGCTAACTGGGGTTGATTCAGTTGTTGGCACTCCTTACTAGATGACACATGAGGTAATTTTCTTTATATTTCTTATTCTTTGAATGAGAAATTTATATTCCCCATATATGATTAAAAGGGTTTTACCTTCTCAGGTGATTGACATGGCTGTAGTTTGTGCTGCATGTGATATATGGAGTGTTGATTGCATCGTAATTGAGCTACTTACATGTGTACCTCCTTACTATGAACTTCAACCTATGCCCACCCTCTTTAGGATCGTTCAGGTGTTTATTCGTTTATCTATCATCATAGCATTGAGTGATGCAAAATTCCGAATACCAGATAGTTTGGCACCTGGCATTACAAAATTTCTTCCCCAATGCTTAAAAAAGGTAATGTCGTATTTATATCATGCGAAAGTGGTTGTTTTAACTCTCACCCTTGGATACAGAATTTAAGGCGTCATATTGATATGTTGTAGGTTTTTTATATTACATATGACGCCTGAAAGTAAACGCAATGTTATATATTTGAAGATCATTCGGTTTACAAATATATAGAGGATGATGGTTTAGTGGAAGTGAAATCTTCAATTGCAGATGACTTGAGAATTGTTGAGAATCTGTCTGCAGAGAAAGTCCAAGTATTTCATTGTAATTGGGACTGATGGTATTACGGTCATTGTAATTATTATGTTTCCTTTACCTAATTAAAAATTAGGAAACTAGAGCAGAGTTGCTACTAAAGCATTTCTTATTTTAAAGCATTTCTTTTTCTAATTATGGTTTGGTTTAATTGTGTAGTTAACTGAGAGTGGAGAGAAAGAGCGCTTGAAGTCAAATTGCACGTTAAATTTTCTTTTAAACCTTTTTTTATGACATTTATGTTCGTGTGAACTTGGTGAATAGAAGAAATTGTTTCAGACTCATTTACATCAAGTGTGCCCTTCTTATGTTTTGGATCGTGCAATTACTTTACAAGGCTAAAAGCATAATTACTAATCCTTAGTTTGGATTATCACAATAAAACATACTAAATAATACCTTTTTGGTTTTAAAGAACTTATCAATTGTAACATAAAAAAACTTTGTATTAATTAATTTATAGCAACCAAATGCGTTGAATATAGTTTTAGCCAAACATATAAAATTATCAAAAGATAAAATTCAACTATTTGTTTTTCAAGAGGTACGTACATCATAGTTTATCAACAACCCGTATAACATGAAGGAGAGCATTAAAATCCTAAATGATCTGATTCATTTAGGTCATTTTACATTTTAAAATGTTTATTTTAATCTATACGAGGTATTAATATCCCAAAGACGTAGCTATAGGTCCTGTTGATATGATTTGAAGAAAACTATAATTATATATCTCGCATTAGTAGAAAAATAAAGGATTATACATGTTTATTTTCTTTTTTTATTATTTAAATATTATGTTTCATATAATGTATGTTTGATTATGACCAACTATATATTTTATGTTTATTTATTCAGATGTGGTTGTTTTTAACTTATAACTTCATAATGCACAATATCTTTAAATTTAATATTATACGTAGTAACATTTAAAATTACTTCTATTGACTATTCTACTACTATTATATTTTAACAAATCTTAAAGCTAGCCGCCCATCGGACGGGCCTTGAATCTAGTATCAATATATAAACCTTTTACAACAATATGAAATGTTTAACCATAACACATGATTAAATTATGAAAATGTCTAGGATTTTAGACCTTTTCATGCCACATAGATATAAACTACATGCTCATTATGGTTAAAACAAAAGATAAACCTTTTCATGGACCTCCCATAGTGGATGCCTTAAAGGGGTTTAGGATTCAGATTCGGATTTAAATTTGGTCTAGGATTTGAATTTTGATTTGATGTAAGAATTAGAAAGTAATAATATTTAATTAAAAAATATGTTATAAGTTTATATTAGGGTTAAAGTCATTAATTACCAACGTATTTTCCAAAATTTTCACATATGACCAAAATGGTGATTTTAATATCATTATTACCTTCCAAACTTTATATTTTGTGTAAAAGTTACAAACGTTCTCAAATGTGACCGTTTTAAACTGGTAACCAAAGACTAAAAACTGACACGTCACTTATTTTTATCGGTTTTATTGAATTTTAATTATTATTTTTTCCACATATTCACCACCTCACTATGTATGGACCCATAACTAAATACTCAGTCGTTTTTTTCTCATATCCAAATGAACTTATTAAATACCCAATCATTGTTTTCTTTTTCATATCCAAATGAACATATTAAACCCAGATGATGGATTCAATATTCGTCACAAACCCATCTCTTATTTTATCTTGGCAAGACACCATCTAACCTAATCCCATCTCTAAGAATCGAATACAAAACAAAAGATCTCAGATTTTTGTATTTCTATGTAGTGATATATAATCTTTTAAAAGATTAAAACACAACATCATCATTGATCTAAAACAAGAATGTTTGTTCCTTCTTTGTTTCGATTTAACAAAAACATCATACAAAATCACAACCTAACCGAGATCATTTTCTTGGTTCTTAGCTCCTTGTGTGGTTTGATCTGTGCAGAAATTACCATGTAAGAGGTGTTTGTTATTCGAAGGTAAGGTGTTTGTTATTGGAGAATTTTCTTGATATGTTTTGGGAGTGAAAAGGTTAGTGACTGGAAGCATCGAGAGAAACAGATGAGAGAGGCGGAGTTTTGAGTTAATGTGATTATGGTTGTGTAATGTGAGTAATTTAAGGGGCCTTGTGATATTAATAAACTTATGGGTTTATGGATCGGGTACTGTGAGACTATAACACACCCTTTGAATTCATTTTCTGTAAGGTTGATTTGTGTTGTTCTAGTGTAAAGAAAAACGTAGGTGAGAAATGATTTCAAGATTATTTTTTTATGATAATGGAGGAAGAAGATAAAGATGGGTAAGGTGGAAAAGTCAACGAAAGTCAACTCCACGTGGAAAAAATGAATGACGTGGAAATTAGAAAAATTACATTTGCAATATTTTCCGGTACCAACAAGTTAGAAAAGTAATAATGATACTAAAATCACCATTTTGATAATATGTGGAAATTTTTGAAAATACGTTGGTAAATAATGACTTTAACCCTTTATATTAATCACTAAAAATTGGTTTGTGTGCGCTATTAAAGAAAAAACTTTCACCTTTCACGATACAAAATAAAATAAAAATTAAAACGCACCCTGAAGTATGCTAAACATTACAAAACTGACCTTGAACTTTAATCTATTTACGATTTTTTATATAAAAAACTTTATTTATCAAATATAGAGTGCGTACTATCAATTCATTCAGAAAAAAATGTCAATAGAAAGATCATCGAATTGCGAACAAAATGAGTCAAATTTTGCAATGCTTCTGACACGCGTACGATTTTATAAAAAATGTTAAAGTTTAATATATATATATTAAAAAAACAAATTTCAAAACGTACCCTGACGTATGTTAAACGTTACAAAACCGACCTTGACCTTTAACCTACTTACGACTTTTTTTATAAAACAAACTTTATTTATCAAATATGGTACGCATATCTATCGATTTATTTTGAAAAAAAATGTCACTAAAAAGATCGTCGAATTGCGAACAAAACGAGGCTAATATTGCAATGCTCCTGACATGGGTACGATTTTATAAAAAAATGTTGAAGTTTAGTATATATATTTAAATTATTTATAGAAATAGTCTTTGAGGTTATCGGTTCGTTGCAAGGTGAGTCACAACTACTTACAAATAGTACTTGGCATTATCAATCCATTGCAAAAATAGTCCCGCGCACTCTGTGGCAGCACATAGGTTACGAACCTCGTTTTAAGAGTTAGTTAGTAAACTATTGATAAAGAATTAATGATTATATATATTTTATTAGTTTGTTTGAGTATATTGTGAGAAGATTAATTAATGTAGGACCCACTGTGGGCTTTGATTTGGCAAAAGTCACCACACTTACTAGGAATGAGATTTATGTACCATGACCCACATTTATCTAATACCAAATTGTACCAAACATTAAACATTAGGAATGAAATGATTCCTTTAATCCAAAAGTATCAAACCAAACGGGCCCTAAGTGTTCACAGTTTATCTTGTAAGATAGCAAATAGATCTTCTTTCATAATAATAATTGCATGTATATTTATAATAAATAAATAACTTATTAAACAAACATGTTAAACTTTAAATCTAATGGACTCAAACCACAATTAGGTTCGACCTCATTAACCTAGTAACACTCCCCACAGTTTAAACTGGAGGCTTTCGAAGGGACAAACTGGAAAATATGTTGAAAGCCGCTTCTTCTTCTTTTCTTCCATTTGTTGGAAATTTAGAGCAATTATGGGAATCGGGTCATACTTGAAAATGGGTTTGGAGGTACGGAGTGTACACCCATCAAGTCATTGATTTTTCCTGACTCATTTAGTGGTTAGATTAACTGGGCGGTTTCAACATTAATATTTATAACCCACCTTGACCTATTAAATGGGCGGTTTCAACATTAAATGTTGTAACAACTTTGACCTATTCAAGTGGCAGGTTTGACTACATTAAATGCCCATGTTTAATTTGGTCATGTAACCATTAATTTTTACAATTATAGAGATAAATTATGGAAGAGATTAATAGGCCTATAATCTCTCATAATTCCATCAACTAGGGTTTGAGTATATCCCCTATAAATAAGGGATTACAATTACATGAAAAAACACACAAAGAAAACATAAACACATAGAAGCGAATGGTTCTTGATTTGTGCCTAAAACAAGAACAAGTACTTGGTTTTATCCCAATGAGGTATTCATGCACCCCAGACATCAGGTCAAATAATCTTCTTTAGAAAGTGATTACACAACTTCAAGTGATATTCGGTAACATTCATTGGTAATTAGCTAGGCATTGATTATCTTCACCCTGTTTTAGGCCCACCACAACCAAAAATCAAAGAAGATTATTTTGTGATAATCAATGGCTGATTACTATGAAACATATGGCTTCAAACTTTGTCAAGCTTGACATGTTTGAAGGGGTTAACTTTAGGAGATGACAAAACAAGATGCACTTCTTGCTTTCCAGCATGAGTGTAGTGTATGTGCTTCCTTTTAAAGATGGTGAGAATGCTACCATGGAACAAATCAAGAAGAGGAATAAATGGGACAATGATGACTATGTTTGCAGAGGTTCAATCCTCAATGCTATGACTGATTCCTCATTTGATATTTACCAAAATGTTGAATTTTCCAAAGAACTATGAGATTCCTTGAAGGCCAAATATATGGCTGAGGATGCATCAAGTAAGAAGTTCCTTGTTAGTAATTTCACAAATTACAAAATGACTGATTCAAGACTAATTATGAAATAATATAATAAACTTCTTGGTATACTTGCTAGATTTACACAACATAAGATGAACATGGATGAGACCATTCATGTTTCTTGTATCATTGATAAAATCCCTCTTTCTTGGAAAGATTTCAAGCATACCTTGAAACATCAGAAGGAGGAGTTAACTCTTGTTGAGTTGGGTAGCCATCTGCGCATTGAGGAGCCCCTTATAGTGCAGGATAATGACAAGCCAAAGGGTAACAATGTTGTTGGTCTTTCAGTTGTCAACATGGTGGAGCATAACAACTCCTTCAGGTACATTGACAACAAGGGTAAATGTAAGTATTAGGACACCAAATCTGATCGTAACAAGAATTCTAAAGTGACTTGTTGGAAGTGTGGGAAACCTGGAAAATTGTGGGAATCGGGTCATACTTGAAAATGGGTTTGGAGGTACAGAGTATACACCCATCAAGTCATTGATTTTCCCTGGCTCTTTTAGTGGTTAGATTAAATGGGCGGTTTCAACATTAAATGTTTGTAATGTCACACCCCCAGACTAGGCCTGGACGGAATACGTGTCCGGAGGCGTGACTTTATTGAGCATCTCAAGTACAAAGCATAAAAAACGACCTCTAAGGGTACGTTTTAAAAATAAACACTGTTGCAAAGTTTTAAAATAATAATAATAAGTTTTACATCGATTAAATTTAAAAGACTCGAAGTTAAAATGCGAAAGCTTAAATAAGTTCAACAACGGTATTTAAAGACATAGATAAATCTCTGGTAAACCGGTACAAGCAAATAGACTTCACATAAGTCAATCAACAGCATCCATGCTAAGCACCTGAGAAAAACATGCTTAAAACGTCAACATAAAGTTGAGTGAATTCATAGGTTTAGTTCAAACGATATTACAGTGGACCACAAGATATCAAAACGTATGCGACAGTTATAACAGATACAACTTCACATAAAAAGGTATTTACGTTGCGCTAAGCTCATGACACCGAAGCTAATTACGTTTATAGCATAGTATATTGCTAGGTTGAAACAAGCCCCCGAGGTAACTGACCAAGACTACCTTCTTAAGTTTCGACATGGTATATATCCGTTTATCGGGAGCCCCGTGGGTAGTGAGCGCTACTCACCCGGATAGGGATAATTAGTCCCAATAGATCTATTTATAACACTCGCGCTCCCTCGACCGGTCCTCCAGTCAAGAGATTGACGGTTCATGATAAGTGGGGCAGTAGTGGTCTAAACGCTACTTAGGCAACACGTAAACAGGGAAAATCTCACGCAAAGTACTTGTGTCCAGTTTTAAAAGCAAGCAATGTTTCTCACCCCAAGTTATAAAACATTTATTCAAAACGAGTAAAAGAGTGGGGCTATGAACTCACCTTATACGGGTAGTGGATCAAAAGGAATCAATCAAGTGAAAATGAATCTCACGGTTCTAGCGACAACCTATCATATAGTCGTCGTTTAAGAATGATGTACAACGAATAACGCTTAACGCAAGAACTGATCATCCGAGCACGAGTAGACACGGCGTATCCCTTTTTAAAACGTACTTTCGAAAGTTATAAGTTTTGACAAGTCTCGACACTTCAAAACATCTTAGAAAATATTTCGTCTTTTAGTGTATTTCGTCTTTTAGTGTATTTCGTCTTTTAGTGTATTTCGTCTTTTAGTGTATTTCGTCTTTTAGTGTATTTCGTCTTTTAGTGTATTTCGTCTTTTAGTGTATTTCGTCTTTTAGTGTATTTCGTCTTTTAGTGTCCCGACACATCAACGTTGACTCGATAACTAAAAATGTTGACCTAAACTCGACACTTACGTTTTTCTACATTTTATCATAAGTTTGATAATAAAAGTATATTTTCGACGCTTTTATAAAGTTTACGAAATTTCGGCATGACCTTTCTAAAAATATAGACTTTCCATTTTTATCAACCTCGACTCGTGAAACTATCTATTTTACAAAGTTTATATTTTAAGTTTTATGATTTAGATTAGATAAAAGACTAATAAATGGAAACTTAAACCAAAAGGAAGTAAATGCATCGGGATCTTTCTGAATCATCGACGAGTAATAGATGACCGGAGGATAACTATTTTGTGGTGGGTTGAACTTAAAATTCCAATACCATGTAATAAAAGGTAAATTTTTTATTGATTTGTATTTTTATGTTTTCATAAAAATATTTGTTGGTCCCCTTGAGAGTGATACAAGGTTTATCAGATTAAACTAATCACATTCCATGACAACAAAGTAAGTTTTAAACATATATATATGAACAATACAAAGAACAAGTTTAAAACACACAGAAGTAACTTTTCAACGTATAGGTTCTTATTAGAGTCAAATAAAGAATCTATGACACACCTTGCTTGCGGAATAGCAAGGTGGTTGAATGACAATTGGGGTGTTATCTTCTTCGAACTTAATCTCTAACCAAAGTTATGAGAGTAAGAAAACAAATAACTTAACTAGAACTGAAGCTTCAGCTTTAGGAGTTCTATTATGTTTGTTTAAGAGATAAATAAACTCTTCAATGTGTTTCACATTAATTGGAAGAGATAACATTTACTCTCACTATCCCTTTCCTTTTATAGGCAAAGGAATTAGATTTTACATGTTAACCTATTACGCGTGTCATGCATTCAATGGGTGGTTGAGATACCATACAATGCAGACATGCTTTAAGGTACTAGGTACAGTCCTTTAGGGAAAGTTGTTTTACTTCTATACCAACTTTAGAACTAGTTATTCATAAGGAAATTGTTTTATTCCTTTTGATATAAAGCAGTCTTTTCTCGCCTTGTAAACCTTCTAGAAGTGAAACCTTTGTTTCAATCTTCTGTTAAGGAGATAGACATCGTTCAGCTTGGAATTGTCAACCAAGCTGAACTGAAGCTCTTGCGAAGGACTTGTCTTCACTTTTTGAACTACCACATAAACTGAAGTGAAGATGATCTTGATCTTCTAAGTACCTGAAGAGATGGAGCTGAACTTTCTTCAGTGACTCAAGCTAAACTTTCTTCAGCTTGATTAATACTTAGGGGATTTTATGTTTAATACTTTCTTCAGCATGTTGTCACAGTATTTATCATAGATCAACTTCTTGTTATAATATTGTGTCACTACATTAATGCCCATAAGATCAACCAGTTCATGCTTCACCTTTTCTACTTCTTGTTTGGCCAACTCATGTTTGAGAGATTCTTCAATCCTCTTTTGTTCTTCAATCTTCTTAGCAGTAAGATGAATTTGTTCACCACCTTCAATGACAAACTAAACTTGTTCAACTTCTTTTGCTTAGAGGATTCAACCATAGAGTCAGCTGGATTAGCATGATCATAGTTAGAATCACTTTTAGTCTCTTCTTCTTCAGCATCTTTAGAAGACATAACTTCTTTGCCTTTGCTCTTTGGAAAGAGGGGAGATTGGAATGATGTAGTTGGTGGATTTGTGGTTGTTGGTTGTTTCTTTAGGTTTGCATTATCAGCATCATTTGTGTTCTTCTCCCTCTCAGCAGGTGAAGCATTAGCTTGGCTTGCTAAAGGAATACTCTTGTCTGTAATCTTTGATGATGCATTTTCCATGCTGGTGGCAAACCTGTTCAAGGTATTAGTGACCTTGTTCAATAGACTTGAAAGTATATCAAAAGTCTTTAGCTTTTCTTGAACTGAAGAGATTTTGCTTGGTAGACCAAGAAACTCTAATGGAAGTTCTTATTGAAAGGTCTTCAGTTCAGTAACCTAGGAAGTAAGACTAGAGATAGTGGAAGTGAATGTCTCTAGTTTCTTTAGGATTTATTTTAAGTCCCCATGTAGCTCAATTTCCATGTCTCGGACATGCTTATTTAGCTCTTTAACGTCTCCAGATAATTCAATGATTTTTTAAGGGAGCTCTTTTAGTTCGGTTGGTAAGCAGCTGGTAAAGTCATGTGAGGCTAAGAGTTTGGATAGTTCAGGCTTCAGAGAAGTTACCAGAAGTTCGGTAAGTTGGTTGACATCTGGATATAAGGGCTGAGCTTTAAGGAAGGCAACTTTAACTTTAGCCTTTAATTTTGCTACTCTATCTTTAGCTTCTAAGATTGAAGCAAGAGAACCTGAGCCATCAACTCTTAAATTTGAACTGATTTAGGAGATGAGGATGTGGAATTAAAGTGTCTTCAGGTCCATCATAAGAGGTAGCATGAGTGTCTTCATATCTTCAGTTTGCTTTTCTTCACTCTCATATGAAACAATGATGGGCTCATCTTATGGGGAGTCAGGAGTCAAGAAAGCAGATCTTGTGTCTTGCATAAAATTTGATAGATCTTCTGGCTATATTTTCTTTGAAATTTCATCAGATCTTGACTCCTCATTGGTACCTAAGTCAGTGTGGGTAGTTTTCAACCCATTTTTAGCAGATTTGGTTTTATCTACAAGAACACTTGTATTAGTCCCTACAAATATGTGATCAAGTGAATAGTTTTGGGTTCCTTCATCCATACCCTGTTGTTAAGGTATGGAGTCATTAGGAGCGAATATTCTAGGATCATCTTCAGCTATGAAATCTGCTAAAGCATCACATCCTGATGCAGACTCGGAGTGAAAATGAAAGAAGCTGAATAAACAGGTTCAATAATAATAAATACAGACATACCACTACTGAGCTGAGAGTGAGCTCCTTCTTCATAGGTGACCCCTAAAGATGTTGGACTCTTTATGCATTTCAGCAACCACATGTGTGGAAGCTGAAGGATGGCTTGGGCTTTTATCCTTGGCCGAACTGGACTGAGTTTCTTTATCTGATTGGCCAGTTTTAGATTTTGGGTGTGAGGGGTAGAGTAAGGCAACCTCATTGTTGGCGGTAAAGGTTATTTCATCAAAAGTAAACTCAACCTAATCTATAAGTAAGAAAGGATTTGGGCTTTCAGGTCTTTCCTGAGTGTCAAGTTCTTCCTTTGGAGTTATGTTTAGAGATGACGGGTTTTGTGATGATGATTATGCCATATTGGTTATTTAGGGTTTTGAAGGTTTGATTTGGTTTGAGGTTTTGTGTGTGTGTTTTAATGAGTTTGTGAAAAGTGAGTTGTGAAATTGGTGTGATGGTTGTATACTAACTATGATGTTGTGAAAAGCTTTTCAAAACTTGTATCTTCTTTTGGAAGATATAAAATTTTTGAGAGGTTTTTACTTTTTAGGGTTTTATTTGCACGAGTGCTAAACTTTGCATTTAATGAAAGTTAGCGAAAGTGCTTTCTGACACCTAGGACAGTGAACAACCGTCTATTCAACTGTAAAAGTAGGTGAGAGAAAGATGGTGATGTCATACTAACGTTTGGATATCCATTTCTAATATATTAAAATTAAACAATTTCTTAGGAAAGAAATTATTTAGATAAAATTATATTAATTTAGAAAATCATTTTTCTTTTTTTTAAATTGACCTTGTGATTGATGTTTTAAAGAGCTGAACTAGGTTCAAGTTTGGTGTTATGTTATTCTGAATTGATTACTATGATCTTCATCAACACCATTGCTCCAGTGAAGGTGACAAAACCATAAATGCTCATGCAAATCCATGATTGAGACATGTGATTGCTCAGTTACTTCACTCGAGTGAGAGCTAAAGTCTTAGATCAAAAAATATTTTCTAAACTGAACTAAAAAAAGGTAAAGCAATTTTGTCCAGTTCTTGATGTGACCAATATCATTGCTCCAGCGAAGGCGACAAAAGCACACGTGCTCATGCAAATCCATGAATGAGACATGTGTGATTGCTCGGTTACTTTACTTAAGCAAGCTAAAGGTTACATGCAAAAACTGAACTGACATTTTAACATATGAAAGTTTGTTCAGTTTTGGATGAAAACGCTGAACCTTCAGTTTTCTTCAGTCGGTACTGAAGGTTTAGGTTTTGAATCAATATTCAGCATACCTAGTTCAACAATAAATCTTTTGAAAGTTGGTTCATCCAGAGGCTTAGTGAAGATATCAGCAAGTTGATGTTGAGTGGGAATGAAATGTAATTCAATGTCACCTTATAGAATATGATCTCTAATAAAATGATATTTGATATCAATATGCTTTGTTCTTGAGTGCAGAACTGGATTGTTTGAAATTGAAATAGCACTTGTATGATCACAAAATATAGGTACCTTTTCATAAATGATGTCATAGTCAGTGAGTTGACTCTTTATCCATAATATGTTGGCACAACATCTAGCAGCAGCAACATATTCAGCTTCAGCTAAGGACATGGCTACAGATTGCTTTTTTTTGCGCTCCAGTACACAAGTTTGCCTCCTAGAATCCCGAACCTACGAATACTATTTACACCCGGACCCATAACATATGGGCTATCACGACAAGGATTTAGGCCCATGAGGTCCAACCAGCGCACACGCGCGCAGGTATTTATAACACCCGTTACGAACGAGTTATGATCAGGAGAGGGGCCCACTAGTTATTAAAATAAGCGATGGGGCCTCTTGGTTATTCACCTAATTAATGGGACAAAGCCCATTAGGGTTTGGTGAGAATATAAGGGGCACCTAGGCTCTCATCCAAGGTATGCTCTCATAACCCTAACCTTCTACTAAAACCTAAACCGATTACTTACTCTCACGCCGGAGGATAATCGTGGGAGACAATCCCACGGTAAGCCTAATGGTGCCTTGTTTTCTTAGTGCGCAGGTCTCATACATCAAGACTTAATTGATACAGGAACCGGAGCCTATCAGATCCGTATTACACCCGATTCGGACCTAATCAAGGATCGTCCAACTTTTGTATCAACAGATTGGCGCCATCCGTGGGACCAGACACTAAGAACACTGCCAAAATCTAGAATGACAAAGCAAGGAAACTTTACCAGCGACTTTGCTAGGCGAAGAAGCAGAGCGCCAAGCCCTCTAGACAGGTCTCCAAGCAGGCCTCTGGAAGCACCCAATGCGCACACATGGATCTGGTCTTCCAGCGACGGGACATGACTGGGGGGACAACCCGACAAAACCGCCACACTACAAGCACGGAAGATTACAACGTTGCTGCTTTCACCACTCCTCCTCATACGGGCCAGGGAGTATAGCACGAGCCGCCACCCCAACCCATTCGAAAAAGGGTACCACTAGTTAGGGGCTGACAACCTCACACTGGAAGGGTCACGACTGAACTGGAGACGAGTGATTTCGTATCTCAGAATACGAGGATTTGGTCGCCCTCATGCAATGAGAAACAAAAAGAGATCAAGCCAGGCCTACAGGCCTGAACTTAATTTTGGTCCGAGGGACAAAAGTATTCCACCAGCGCACCAAAGGAAAGGCGCAGAGAGGATAACCGTCGACCTCCAGTATTTGGTAGAATCGGAAAGCAAGTTTCGGGCACTCAAACAGCTAACCTGCAGAACTCGGACACTCATGAAAACAATGACTGGCGCATCAGCGTCCATGATAGGCTGGGCAGTCGCGATGTCCACAGCAGGCTTGGACAAAGACGCTCCTCGAGTGAAAGGCGCTCCTCGAGTGAAAGTCCTCCAAGTTCGGACTCCGAGGACAGTCGGCGCAAGCGCCGCAGAAGAGTAAGCTTGTCCTCAGAAGACACCTCGGACAACGAGGACGCAGAAACGGGACACTGGAAATCCAAGAACAGATATCGTGAAGACGAAGACATGTCTCTTCCATGGCGTCGCCAAAAGGTCGACGCCTTTACGCGGCGCATTAGCGATTTCTCGGAGGATAAGAGAAGGCGCATGCCCGCTAACGTGAAAACTTATGATGGGACAGGTGATCCTGATGACCATCTAAAAATCTTCGAATCGGCGGGGGGGGGGGGTGGGTGTGGCGGGGGGGACCACCATTGGAAAACTGCCACAACCGTGTGGTTGCCACATGTTCAATTTCCACGTTAGTTGGAAAACGCGCGAAACTGTGTTCAGGCAAACAACCTCGCAGAAGCATTGATGGTTTTGAAGTGCTGCGGAGGGCATCGCTTAAATTTACTCAAAGGAAGAAGTGTTGCCAAGATCCCTGTTGTGCTTGCCAGGGTTAAACAGCGCCAAGGGGAGTCCATCAATTGTCTACGTAGAGCTATAAGGGACGAATTGCATTCACGTCAAGGCGTGACCCGAAATTCTCAAGATTCAGGGTTTTATGTATGGAATAAAAATACCCAGAACTTATCAAAAGGCTGAATGATAGGGTTCCCCAAACCTTTGATGAATTGATGAAACGTACAAGGTCCTTCATTCAAGGAGAAGCCGCCGCCGCGGACAGCAGAAAAGGCTACTCAAACAACAGGTCACAGGAACAATCCAGGAGACAATCCAACGCAGTGTAGCAGGTCATAACAACAGCTACCGCAGGTCAGAGGGGCGGGTGGGGGAACGACCATAGTACACCCCATGCAATGACCCCAAAGGAGATACTCGCAACAGAAGGCTCAAACTTCCCAAAACCACCTCCAATGCGCACTCCGGAAGAGCAACGCGTGGGGAATGGATACTGCGAGTATCATAGGCAGAAGGGCCATACTACCAATGAATGTGTCCAACTGCGCCAGCTAATTGACAAATTGGTCAAGGAGGGCAGATTGGATCACCTGGTGAAGAACATCAAGGAAGGGAAAGATAAACAAAGGGGCGGAGGCAAAAAAGACGCACCTAGAACAAGGCCGACACCATTATATGGTGCTGTCATGGCAGCGGAAAACTAAGCAAAAGTCAGGTCAAAAAATTTTTGCAGGAAGTACACATCTCCTTCCCCACTTTAAGCTACGGACAAGTAGTGGTGAGCCATTACCATTGAGGTAATGCAGCGGGTCACGACATCCACCGCATGTACATTGGGAATGGAGGAGCATCCGGGACATCACTGTACGAACAATTGCTTCCAAAGACTGCGCCTGAAGTAAAAAGTCAGTTAAACCCATCCCGACGTCGTTGACTGGCCTTCCGGAGAAAAAGATATGGCACCATAGGGCAATAAGTATTACCAGTTATGTTATTAGTGGCAATAAGGAGCACTCCACGACAGCATGATGTATTTTTGGTGATTTGATCACACATCGGCCATACTATGGCATTATCGGAAGGTCCAGGGATCTCGGCGGATACGCGCTTGGTCCCGTCCACGGCCCACGGGTTGCTAATAAATTCCCGTCAACGGCGGAATTGTCACCTCCTTACAACACGACCGCACCTCATTAAAGAATGCAAAACAGTAACATGTGACGTAACGCAGGACTCAAAGGCAGCACGAACCAAAGTGACAAACTGAAAGGTCGCGCATTTCCATCCGACTTCCCGGAGCATGAGGTATACGATCGGGGGGTCGCTGTATGATACGGGTAGGGCGGATGGGTGCGCACTCTTTGCAACGAAACCTCGATATCTTTGCATGGAACCAAATCTCATGACTAGGGTTGTGCACGAATCGATAACAGACACAAGCTAAAATTCCGAAATGGATACTCCCAATAGGCAGGAAAAAAACGCGGCAAGCTCCATGAGCGCGCTAGGCCTTTCTGAGGGATCGGTACATAAATTGTGGAGGCAGGATATCATGCGAGAAGTTTATTACCATGACTGGCTCTCAACCCCAGTTTTGGTCAAAAAAGAGCGTTGGTAGCTGGCGGATGTCGCGTGGACTTCACCGACCTCAACAAAGCATGTCTACAAGACTGCTATCCACTACCCGAGGTTGGACTATACGTCATCATGTTTGTCTCCTAGATTGCTTTTTTTTGCGCTCCAGTACACAAGTTTGCCTCCTAGAAATTGACAAGCACCTGAAGTGTTTTTTCTGTCCATGTTGCACCCAGTATAGTCAGAGTCTGAGTATCCTTTTAGGTCAAAACCTGAACACTTTGGATACCAAAGACCAAGACTGGGAGTATCTTTTAGGTACCTGGAAATTCTCTTGACAGCAATAAGGTGGGATTCCTTAGGATTTGCTTGATATCTTGCACAGAGACAAGTTGAGAATTGAATGCCAAGTTTGCTTGTAGTTAGGTATATTAGTGATCCAATCATACCTCTATACTGAGTCTCATTTACAGCTTTGCCGTTGAGATTAGGTCCTAAGTTGTTGGGGGGTACCATTGGAGTTTTCACTGATGAACCATTTATGTCATATTTTTTCAGTAGATCCTTGACATATTTTTCTTGGTTGATTGAAATGCCTCTTTCAGATTATTTAATATGAAATCCAAGGAAATAGGTGAAGACACCCATCATGCTCATTTCATATCTTTAAGTCATCAGTTTAGCAAACTGTTTGCACAATTTTATGCTTGTGGACCCAAAGATAATGTCATCAACATAGATTTGCACCAAAATCACATCGGCTTGAGTTTTGTAGACAAACATAGTGTTGTCTATCTTACCTCTTACAAACTTATGTTCAGTGAAAAAGGTTGAGAGAGTTTCATACCATGCTCTTGGAGCTTTTTTAAGTCCATAAAGGGCTTTGTCCAATTTACACACATGGTTAAAGAGCTCACTACTCTCAAAACATAGAGGTTGTTTGACATAAACTTCTTCTTTTAGTTTACCATTGAGGAATGCACTTTGGACATCCATTTGATAAACTATGAAGTTCATGTAAGTGGCAAAGGTAAGAAAGATCCTGATTGCTTCAAGTCTTGCAACAGGAGCAAAAGTTTCATCATAGTCTATGCCTTCTTATTGATTGTATCCTTGAGCTACAAGTCTTGCCTTGTTTTTGATGACAATTCCAGTTTCATCTCTTTTGTTCTTGAATATCCATTTTGAGCCAATTATGGTTTTACCATAAGGTGCAGAAACTAGTATCCAGACTTTGTTTCTAGGAAATTGGTTTAGTTCATCCTGCATGGCATCAACCCATCCAGGATGCTTTAGTGCTTCAGAGACCTTTTTTGGTTCTTCTTCAGAGAGAAAATCTACAAATAGATATTCATGAGCTAAAGCAGTACTAAGTTCTCTAGCCATGGATCGAGTAAGCATTTCAGCTCCTGGATCACCTATGATATTGACCAGCTTAATATATTTGTCCTAAGACCATCTGTCTTGAGGAGCTAGAGAGGTCATGGATGGAATGGATAAAGAAGGATTATGAATTAGAGTTGTATCATGTATTAAATTATCCTCTTCATTTAGAGAGGATAAGGGTTCAAAGATCTGAATATCTTTAGTGTTTTGGAGATTATCAATGATTTTTTCATCATTGGTGTGATTTGAATGTTCAGACTGATCATCATTTAAGATTTCATCAGTTTGAGGAGATTGATCATTTTGATCAGCTTGACCATTTTGATCAGATGAAACTTCAATTTCAAGAACAACTGGTTCAGGACTTTCATAGGGTTCTATAAAGGACACATCATTGTTGTTTGTTTGATACCTTTGAGAAGGCTCATAAAGATGAAGATATTAATCATGTGGATATCTTTCGAATTCAGCAATATTAATGTTGTCAATTGAAGGTTTAGTGAATTTGATAGCATCAAGGCTTTCATCAAACGTGATGTGATAGGTTTCTTTAGTTTTTTGTCTTCTTGTGTTAAAGACTCTTAAGGCTTTGGAAACAAGTGAGTATCCAAGGAAGTCACCATCATCAGCTTTTTCATCATACTGTCCTAAATGATCGTTATGATTATGGATGAAAACAAGACATCCAAAAACATAAAGAAAGTCTATGTTTGGGATTCTCCTACGAAATATTTCATATGGAGTTTTGAGATGTTTTTTTAACAATTATGGATCTATTTTGAGTGTAGCATCCAATGGCTATAGCTTCAGTCCAGTATTGTTTTGAAAAGACAGATCCTAAAATCATTGTTCTTGCAGCTTCTATGAGGGTTTTATTTTTCCTTTTAGCAACACCATTTTATTCAGGTGTGTAGAGAGAAGAAAAGTTTTAAGAAATCCCTTTTTCATTACAAAAGTTGATAAGGATGTTATTCCTAAATTCAGTACCATTGTCGGTTTTGAGTTGTTTGACTTTTATGTCATTTTGATTTTCAACTCTTTTGATAAAGGACATGATAGTTTTAGGTGCTTGACTTTTCTTCTTTAAGAAGTATACCCAGGTGTACCTTGAGTACTCATCAACACTGACAAAGGTATAGTTTTCTTGGTTAATGGACCTAGGAGTTACAGGTCCAAATAAATCCATGTGAAGAAGATGAAGACATTTCTTGATAGAAGATGTATGTTTTGGTTTGAAGCTGGCCCTATGATGCTTTCCCTTTTCACATAATGAACATGGTTTGTCCTTTGAGTAGACAAGTGAGGGAAGACCAATAACAAGATTTTGTTTTGCCAGTCTGTTGATTGTTTTGAAGTTTAGATGAGCAGGTCTTTTATGTCAAAGCCAGTTGAGATTCTCAGAAGCTTTGGCAAAGAAACAAGATTCTTGAGCAGAAGATGTCATGTCAAGAACATATACATCTCTTACTCTTGGAGTAATCATTACAACTTCTTTGTTGGAGTTGAAGATTGTTCCTCTTTTCTCATAAAATTGAATAGTATATTTAGCATCATAGAGTTGACTGATTCTAATTAAATTATACTTAAGACTATTTATAAATGCTATTTTTGTGAAAACTATACCATTACATTTGATAGAGCCATAACCTTCAGTTGTGCATATAGAGTCATCTCCAAACACCACCTTAGGTCCTGGTTGTTCCACATATTTGTGCAAGTAACTCTTGACACCAGTCATATGCCTTGAGCATCCACTATCCAGGTACCAGATGGGCTTCTTGATGTCACACTGCTTAAATACGTTTAGAATGGTTAGTTTTGTTTAGAAACCCACCTTTTAGTGAGAGTCTGGATCTGTTAGCATTTGATGATTCAGCCTTAGTTGATTTTAGAGCTTCAGCCTTTTTAGCTTGAAGTGCTTCACCTCTTCTGAACCATTCAATATCATAATCAGTTATGGTATGAGTTGAGCTACCATAAGCTTCACATCTTTTGAAGGCATGTTGAGAATTTCTTGAATTGATCTCTCTTTCCAGAGAGATAATCCTATTATGACCATTTGTTTCATGATCATAACTTCCACATAATCCACATATAGGATAGTATAGACATTCATTAGATAAATGATCTATACATCCATAGTGTATGCAAGGTGGAAAGAAGCGTTTTGATGGTCTTGGGATTTTAGATCTTGATGAAGATCTACCTAGATCTACCTAGACTTTTGAGATGCCAGTTATGATTGTTACTGCTGCTGGTTAGAGTTACTACTGCTGGTGTAGACTGCAGGAAATATTCTAAGTCATTACTACTGCTAGAGTAAAGTTACAACTACTAGTGTAAAAGTTAAGACTATTAGAGTGTTTTTGCTGTTAGACTTAGTTAGTATTGTTAGTCTGTTTTAGTACTGCTAAAGAGATATGTATGGATATTTTAGGAAAATATATGTATGAGTAGAAAACGCGTTGTAAGCCCATTAGGGTTCCTTGGTGTATAAAAGGAGACCCTATTTGTTACCTTAGTAAGAGCTGAGGTTGATTCATTTATTATGACACATTTTAAAGATTCAGCTTTGAATGTAGATTTTAACCTCAAAATTGATTTGATAGTCTTTGGTCTAGAAACAGGTTTAACACCATCCACTTTATTCAGTGGAGGAAGAGGGGTGCTACAGACTGAAGATTCATCCGCTGATTCATAATCAGTCGCTGAAGAGTCAATGACAGCAACTGAGAGGATCAGTTGTGTTTCTTTGTGACTCTATTGGGAGTATCCTACCAGTATCATGATTTGGCAGAATAAAACCTTCAGCTTCAGACAACCAGGGTCTTTCAACACCAGGTATGGACACTTTTGTGTCATCAGCTGAAGATTTTACAAAGACTATGTCTTTTGCAAAATGGAGGTAATTATATCAGTGTTTCCATCATTCAATTTCTCATCAAACCAGGATAAATTTCAATTGCAGCCTCGTTGGGACATACGACCCGGGAATATCTCTTCCGGAATCTTTTTATCATTGATTCTCATGTATACTATTTGACGAATCAGTTCTCATTGTGAATCTCAGTGTTTACATGCTGCATGGTAAGAAAATCAAGTTTTGCTTGTTTTAATACTAAAAGTTGTTCTTTGCATGTATTCAGTTCATGAACAAGATCTCTATGTTTTGACAAAAGATTATTTCTTTGTTCTTCAACATAATTTAGATCGATACACAAATAATCTAGATAGGTTTTTCTATCATCATTATCTTCCATTTCAAGAAGAGTGTGTACCTTTCTCATGGAGATCTTTACCCATTCACCATTTCTGGCACCTTCTTTGCTGATAGCATCATTTTCTTCAGCTAGTGCCATGAGTACTTTAACTTCCACCATCTCATTGTCATCTGATGACACTTCTTCTTCATCCCATTCATAGGCTTCAGCGATAAGACCTTTGTTTTTAACAGTAGCAGCTTTGAGAGCTGAAGCACTTGAACTTAGGAGAGCCAGTTTAGCCTTGACTTTGTTGTATTTAGCTTCAAAGTCCTTGGTAGGCCTTAGTTCTGGTTTGTGCTGAGAGGAACTGAGAGTTTTTTTGTTGAAAGGGTAATTGATATGAGGGAACCGAAGTTTTTGACTAGTAGTCTCTTGCAAAATGACCTTTCTTGCCACATTTGTGGCATTCAGTTTGGTCAGTTGCTTTTGCACTGCTGAACCTTTGAGTACCCTTTTTGAAGAATCTTTTAGACTTGGCTAAAAGAGCTCTTGCTTGATATTCTTCTTCTAGGTCATTCAGGTACTCATGACTGCTTCTTGTATCCTCTTCATCATCAGGACTATCTTGAAAGTCCTGGACAATAGAGGTAGAGATGAAGGCAGTTGACAAAGGTGTTGCAGAGACAAGAGATTTGTTCTTTTCAGTCTCATAAATACTGTCTATTAGGTTTTCTTCATATTTGAGTTTACCAAATAGAGAAGCAAGCTCAGAATCTTTCACATGATTTGTGTTTCTGAGACTTTGGCAGAAACTTAGCCACTTCTTTGGTAACCCATTTATAAAACCAATATTTATTTCAAGCTTTGAAAGTTTGATGCCATCATTTACTAACTCATTCATCAAAGCTTTGTATCTGGTGAAAGTTTATGTTAGTGTTTCACCTTCTTTGAATTTAAAGGTGTTGTAACACAACTTTAGGTCTATGACCCTACTTTCTTTCACATTAGAGGGGCCCTCATGATACAGTATCAGGTCATCCCAGGTTGATTTAGCTGTTAAGCAGTTTATGATAGAATTCATTTGGTCATCTGGAAGGACAAACATGATGAGACTTTTGAGTCGCTGATCTAAGTTAGCAGCCTTTCTTTCATCTCCAGTCCATTGTCCTTCTGGCTTCCTTTGACCAGCTACCATAGGGATAAAAGGACCATTTTTGATGATGTTTTCAAATTGAGATTCAATCCTAATGATGTGGAGCATGAACATCTTTTTCCAGTTAGTGAAAGATTTCACCTCTAGTACAGAAGCGACATTTAACTAACCACCCTTATATTCAAGAGTCTGTGGTACTTCTACTGCCATTTAAGATGGATCTTGATTTTAAAAATCTTTTGAGTAGTTATAAAAACATTGAAAAGGTTTTATAAATCATACGGCTCTGATACCACTTGTTGGTCCCTTTGAATATGATATAAGGTTTATCAAGTTAAACTAATCACATTCCATGGCAACAAAATGAGTTTTAAACAAATATATATAAACAATATAACGAACAAGTTTAAAACATACATAAGTAACTTTTCAATGTATAGGTTCTTATTAGAATCAAATAAAGAATCTATGACACACCTTGCTTGCGGAATAGCAAGGTGGTTGAATGACAATTGGGGTGTTATCTCCTTCGAACTTAAACTCTAACCAAAGTTAAGAGAGTAAGAAAATAAACTACTTATGACTAAACTAAAGCTTCAGCTTTTAATAGTACCGTTCAGTTTGTTTCACCGGGTCATTTTCCCAAAGAATTGTAAAATTGAGACTACGTTTGTTATTTGGACAATGATTTGAATTGGTTCAGAGATGATTTGTTTTCTAAAATCCTAAAAGCAAGCAAATTAAAGGACTATTAAACCTAACTTTAATAACGGGAAATTAAACTTTAACTAAAAACGCAAAACGGGAACCCTAAATGGTGATTAAAAAAACTAAATTTCCAAAATTAAACCTAAAATGAATTTTTCTCTTTTAATTGACTCTAATTGACTAAAAAGTAAGTTTAAAGGAAACTAGAACAAACACGGAGTTGAAATGAGCTTAAAAATTTTAAAAACGTGAACGGAAACGAATCCCGTTCTTTAAAAAATAAAATTTTGCAAATTAAACCCTACGAAAGCAAAACTAATTTTCCTAGAAACTATATGATAAAAGAAAATTTTCTAAATTTTTTTTATATTTTTTTGATTATTTTTCTGTTTTTATGAATTTTAAACTTTTTAATAAAAATAAATGTTTAAAAATAGTAAACTAATTATAAAAATTCTGAAAAATTTACGGATAATAGCTTGAACTAAGAGGGACCTAGGAAAAATAAGCTTGGTTACACAGCTTATCGAATAAGCTGTGGAATAAGCTAAAACAGCTTATTGAACTAAAAAGCTAAAAATGTATTCAAATAATAAATGTTGTGAAGCTATAACGAAAAAGACCCCAGGGCACGTTGGTAGTGAGGGTGTGTTGTGAGGCATTTATAAAAGGTGAGGGTGTTGAGGTCGGGGGTTCGAGCCTTACTCACCCCCGATTTCCACCTTTCCTTTTTTTTTGAAAACTTATAAAAACAAAATTGTAGACAAGCTAAAAATAAGCACTTTTACTAAAAGAAATTATTTTTGAAAAGCCCTATATAAGCTGTAAAACAGCTGAAAACATGACAGTCACTACTTAACTTTATTTTTAGTTTTTTTAGAAAACTTTATAAGCTACAAATTCTAAGATAAGCTAAAAGCAGACCAAATAAGCTACAAGCTACTTAATAACTAATCTAATAAGCTAAACTAAGCTAGAAATGAGCACAAAGAACAGGCTATAAGCTATAAAATCAAAATAAGCTCTTAATGGAAAACTACAAACTAAACAGACCCTAGGCAGACTTTGAGCTTAAAATTAAGCTAACTAACAAGAACTTTAAGCAAAACAGCTTATACCTACTTAGAGCGTATCCTAAAGACTACTTAAAAATGCTTTTGAAAGGTATTTTGAAAATCAGTTGCTCAATCAAAAAGCTATATGAAAAGGCTAATGCAGATAGAGTAAAATATTTTTGGTTTTTTAGAATTTATTGAAAAGACAAAGGATTAAATAAAAGCTTAAAACATATAAGAAAATAAGCTAATTCAGCTAACATAAGCCCAATGCTATCTAGAATGGCCTATAATCTACTTGTGCTCTGAATTATAAGACCTAACAACTACTTTTATCTTCTGAAATTTTAGCTTGAACTAGGCTACTTGTCTGTCTTTCTTAACCGATGCAATTGACACAATAGTGTCAAATCCAAGAATGCAGGCAATAGGACATGGTTTCTACTTTTATAAAACACTAAAACAAAAGTAATAAAAGCTATATCAAAGGCTTAAACAGTTACAAGTTCAAATAACTATTTTGACTAAATTCTATCAGATTCAGACTACTACTACTTGACTTAAAAGAAAATGAACTTAGAATATAAAATCCCTAAATCCTTAACTCATAAACCTATAAATGAGATTTTAAATGAATCCAAAGGATCAAATGACCAATGGCAGTATTAACTCTAGTCAATACTGCCTTAAGCCAAACACCCATTTTAAAACACAAAATCCCATTTTAAGCTTATGAATAAGAGATTTAAAGCACTAGAATCAAATACCAGATTACTAACAACTTTTAACAACCTTATTAAGCATCAATCAACAAGGAAATAAGCCAGAATCAATAAGCTACTTACTAAGCTAAATATTTTTTGGTTTTTGACAGATTTATGAATCAAAACTAAGAAAACTAAGATCTAAGCTACTAAACATGGAAACAGATGATAAAACATATTTAATAACCAAAAATAGACAGAATTAAACACAAATAAGCAAAATTCTAAGCAGAATAAGAAA
This sequence comes from Tanacetum coccineum, assembly GCA_026074375.1. Lineage (NCBI taxonomy): Eukaryota > Viridiplantae > Streptophyta > Magnoliopsida > Asterales > Asteraceae > Tanacetum > Tanacetum coccineum. The sequence continues at coordinate 15,922 of BQNB010038917.1, read as the reverse complement.
ATTATAAGCTAGCAAATTAAGATAGAAAGAGTAAATTGGAACTTACAAGTGCCTTAGCTAAACAAAGGCTTATAAATGCTCAAAAAGCTTCTTCTACAGCTCTAGCTTATCACAAGGATAAGCTAGTTAAGTCCCATAAGCTCTTCCAGGTTATGCTTATCATCCAAGCAACTCAGATCCGAATTAAGCATAGGTTTAAACTGATTTTAAAGGTTTAAATAGATTAATGATTAAATTTAGCTCAATTCCAAGCTTAGAGACTTGAGAAGAGCTTATGATCAGCTTATTAGAGGCTTAAGAACAATAACAACTTATTTAGTAAAATTTTATATAAAAGAGAACTTGAGAAAAGTAAGAGTAAACTCGAATTCTATTAATGGAAAGTTGATTACAATACTGAAAAGAAGATTACAATAAGCAAACATTAAACTAAGACATTTTGAAAAGAAAATAAAAAATAAGCTGAAAAATTCTAAAAACTAACTACCTTGTGTGTGAATGTGAGGAGCTTTTTATAGCCTGTAAATGAAGCTTCTAGGCCATCCAGTTAGTTAGACGCTCTCTTTGATCATGGCCTTTCAATCTTTTCCCATCATTGGATTCTAACTTTGAGCCGTTGGATTAGATTTGATCACACGGATTGCCAACATGGCATTCTGTGTGTCAGACTTTGTGTGCTTCTTTTGCACTTATTTTAGTGCAAAATTACATGTCCTCGTGTGCTTCTTTCCATATCTTGCGTGTCAGACCTTTTGGGTTTCCACCAATGAGAGCATTTCGTGACGTCTTCTTTTGCCAGGTTGGACCTTGTCACTTGAATTGCATAGCCACATCCTTAATTTTCATTTACCCTTTGTTTTGAGCTCGTGGTAAAATGAAGAAGAAGACAAATAGTAACAACAACATTTCGCGCCTCTTTTTTTATTGTTTTACCGTTTAAAACTTTATGAAATTTGACCGGGGAAAAAGGGCTTTGACCTGGGTTTATAAAAAGAAAAGGGATTGGGCCGGGTTTGTTTTTGGGTTATTATAAAGAAGATAACGAGTGTTAACTCTTTATATATTAAAGAGTTAACACCGTTAGGGCTTAGGGACCATTTTTGCAATTTGGTTGTAATTTGAGGGGACGAAATTGGGGATTAGGGTTTTTTGTCTTTCTTGTATTTGACACCAATTGATATAGATGACTTATGGTTGACCTTGAAAGCATCTCCCGCTCTTAGGTACACTTTATATCCGTCCCGTGTCCGTGATTACACCTGTATTTGACTGTTTCTGGTGATATTTGCAATTAATCCAAACTCTACAACAATCACAAAGACAAAAGAAGCAATATACAAGCATTTTAAGCACAATTTTGTCTTTTATGGGTCATTTAAGATATAAAAAGGAAATGAGATTTCTCATATATCAAAATTCCCCAAACTAAGTGATTGCGTGTCCTCACGCAATATTATATGCTTTAAAACCAAATACCTCAAAACTTCCTCAAACTAAATCTTTGAAAAGTAGCAAAGACTTTTGTGGAGAGAGTTAAGAAATCACAATATATCTATAAAACACCTTAATTTTTCCATTTTAATAAAACATACTCTCATTTTTTAATATAAATAACTTAGATATTTCGACTTTCATTATTCCATATTTGTTAGGAACATAGAATCAAGATGCATTTCGATCCTAGAATGCCTAAAAAGATAAAATTCATCTTCACCACTTTCACTTGCACTAAACCAGAGCTTAAAACAAAACACAACAGCTAAATATCAGTAAGCAGCTAACATACTTCATATTTGCAACATGTGAACTTTTTACTCCCGACATTTATTATATCTTAAGTGAATGTGCTATTTTGAATTTTAACCATGCATCAACGTTTTGCAAAATACTATGCTTCATGTTCCACCCAAGAATAATGAGTTTGAAGGCGAGATACAGCCCTTGTACGACTTTCGTCTCTGCACATCACCAACCTTGCGGCTAGTGACCAGCTTTTGACACCGGACTAACCCCACAAGACAGTATCGGACTCACGACCCTTAGGTTTCCAAAACTCTCAGGTTTCCCGATATTCAATAGCTTATAAAAATAGAATAGTCAAAGTTCAAAAAGCATATTTGAATTTAACAAAAAGAAATCAATTTATTAATTTAAACTTAATATTTATGCAATTATATCCTTCAACCTTTTAGAAGGCTGCAACATCGGTTGTGAGCCGGCAAGATGCAGCAAAATTTATCAGTCACGGATTTATATTCTACTATGTCTTCTCTTTAGAAGACTACCACATCGGTTGTAGCCGAAAAGAGCAGTAAACTTTTTAATCAGCCCACACTTTTTTAAAATTATTATATTATTATAAATTTTTATATCATTTTATCATTTTTTTTTAAATAAATATGAGAAATAAGACATCTTTTTGAAAAATTCAAGTATAATATTGAAACTAAGACTAAACTTTTTGCTATATAGTTACATAAAAATTGTTGATTTTAAGTTTAAATACTCCAAAACACACGTATATTATCTGATTAGGAGCTTATGGGAGAAAAAGCAACAAATTACATACATTGAGCCTCTTAAAGATTTTTCAACTAATCCTGTTTTAGTTATCTCACCTCATACTCAACTCTATTCAATTTTCGGTTCGTGCGCGAATTTCCGCGAACGCTTAGCCTAAAAGTTAAGGAACAAGCTAGAGCTCAACACGCTCGATTGGGTCAAAATTTACTCTTATTCTACCCATCAAGAAAGTTAAAATTGTGACAAAAGCACTTATTTTATTTTTGAAAATTTTAAAATTTTTCATATTTTTTGAAAATTTTGGTGGGAAAACGGGGTACGTGAGAACAATGGGTAAAAGTAGGAAAGATTAATATCGAAGATATACTACCCCATACTCAAATTAAACATTGTCCTCAATGTTTCCTAGCCTAAGACTTAAAAACCTCATACTAGAACTCAAAAAGGTCGAATGCATAACTAAAGCCTGAAGAAAGTATTACAAAAATAATTTAGTGTCGCTGTTTTAGAAATTGTGCTAAAAGATAAATGTTAGTCGATAATAATCTAGGATATCGGATTTCCCCAAACTAATGGCAAGCAAAGGCTAGGAAGCTCGAGTGGACCGGGACAAAACACCGAACACGAGAGTCTTCAGAAAATTTTGGGTAATAATCCTGCAAACAATCCAAGATCGCTAAACAACAACAAGGACTGTTGAGTCTCGCTCTGAGCGCTCTAGTTCCTCATTACATCACAAAGAAAAAGAAGATAGAAGGATAAGCATGGGGTGCCTCCCACGAAGCGCTTTGTTTTTGGTAACCGAGTCACATAGCTTGACTCGATCCCCGAATTCATTCGTCCTTAGAGAAAGTATGGAGATCCTGGACTACCTTGGGTGGTAAGTCCCCTCCGAAGTAATGCTTCACACGATGACCATTCACCTTAAAGTTCGGGACCATCGGGTTGAAGATAACTCAATGTTCCGATTGAAAAACTTTGGTGATGTGAAAAGGTCATGACCAACAGATTTTAAGCTTTCCTGAGAATATCTTAAGACGAGTAATTAAAGTAGTAAAACTCATCACCACATAAAAACAGCGTTTTGTATCTTTGAGTCATGATGCTTCTTTGTCCCTACTCTTTTTTATATATCAAAGAATTCTCGTAAGCTTGATCATGAAGCTCATTAAGTTCATTAAGTTGAAGCTTCCAGTGATCACCCGCAGTTTTAAGATCGAAGTTAGCATGTTTCAAATCCCAATATGCTTTATGCTCTAACTCGATAGGTAAATGGCAAGACCTCCTGTACACTAGTTTGTATGGCGTACAACCAATCGGTGTCTTAAAAGCGGTACGAAATGCCCACAAAGCGTCATCTAGTTTGTCAGATCATGAGGCACGGTTTTCTCCAACCGTCCTTTCTAAAATACGTTTTAAGCCACGATTAGACACCTCTACTAGACCGCTCGTTTGAGGGTGATAAGCTATAGCTAAACGATGAGTGACCCCATACTTAGACAATACTTTAGCAAACTGAACATTACAAAAATGGGTCCCACGATCGCTTATAATAGCTCTAGGCGTTCCGAATCGGGTAAAAAGAGACTTCAAAAACTTTACTACAACTCTAGCATCATTTGTGGGGAGCGCCTTTGCTTTAACCCATTTCGAAAGATAGTCGACGACAACAAGGATGTATTTATTCCTATGTGAAGACGGAAATGGTCCCATAAGATCAATACCCCATACATCGAAGATTTCACAAACTTAAATAGCGTTTTGAGGCATCTCATCTCGTTGTGAAATTTTGCTTTATCTTTGACACGTATCACAATATTTGATCATTGTATGAGCATCTCGATATATGGTCGGCCAAAAGAAACCGGCATCAAATACTTTTCGAGCAGTGAGATTGGCACTATGATGGCCCCCGGTGGGTCCTTCATGACAAGCTTTGAGGATATCATTAGCTTCTTGCCCATGCACACACCTTCGAATAATTTGATCCGCACAAATACCAAAAAGATAGGGATCGTCCTAAAAATAATGTTTAATGTCCTTGAAAAACTTCTTCTTTTGTTGAGTTGTCATTCCTTTGATGATAAAATTCCCCGCATGGAAATTTGCATAGTCTGCAAACCTTGGGGTACTTGTGAAGCAGCAAGATACTTTTCTTCCATTAAAACGCGCTCCTTTTTCCGCATCTCGATGTCCAAACCACTATAATCTTGCAAGAGTTGTTTAATTTTAATCTCACAATCTCTTTCATATTCATTATCAATCTTCTCACCTCGAAATCGTTTATAACTCAAATCATTGTGATATCATTTATTTCGTCATCATCAAAACCGTTCCTCCTCATTATTTGTTATATAACTTCATGTTCTTTCTTTCTTTTTAAAACTCTCATCTTTATTAATCCTATCGATTTCAAGAAGTTGAACGGTAGAAAATTGCTGGGGTTGAATTTGGTCAAAACCGGAATAAATCGGATTATAACAAAAATTAGGATCATAATTTTGGTTCATCGGTTGACACTGAAAATTTTCATGAAGAACCCCGCAATTTTCTTTAAGGAATTGTTATGCTGACTCGGGTAATAATGTAAAGGTTGGTTAAAATCTAAAGTCTTGATATAATAGGGACCCCTGTCAAAGGACGGGTGTGTTTCCCTATTGTGACAATCGTAACGGATGAGAGTTCCTCTACAAAATATTCACCCGAGTATGTCTCGTATAGGGTTGTGGGGAGGGTGATTTGCCAAAATTGGGTGAATCGTTAGAAGAGTACGGAGTGAAAAAATTGATTGGTGTTCCATTTCAACAGTACATATACAGATACACTCCAGCATATTCATTACAACCTCAGTGTGGGCATGTACCCGAAAAACATTGTTTGTTGCAAACTTTGCAAATTTTGTAGGATTTCATTAAGGTTCTGATTGTAGCATGTTTCCGGATTAGAGATAATCGGAATTTGCGGTGGACAATTGTAACCATAATGAGCACCTTTCCCACAAGACTTACAAGTGCATTGTTGACAAAAGATATCGTTTAACGAATCCCCACATTCGTAACAACAATGATGGTCGATTAGTGGAGGACTTTGTGAAGAATTTACACCGGGGTCCTGTTTGACAACGAATGGCTCTCGAGGAGCATTAACAACGTTAGTGTTGTGATTGGATGACTCGGAAGTGTTTAGAATTTTGTTTTTATCATGAATTGTATACCAACCTTCATTCAAACACTTTCGCACAAAAGCACAAGGTCGACAATATAGACCATCAACCGGGTCTCCACAAGTTGCACAATTCTGAGGGGGTTTAGGAACAAGAATCTTGTCTTCAAGACCCCCTTTTGAACAACAAAAGTCTGCAGTGTACAAAGCTCCACAAGACGAGCATTCTTTAATCGAGAAGAGGGGGTTCAAACGATGATCGAGTGATGCCATAAGAATTAAACAATTTAGAGGGTTAAGAAAAGAATTAAATGGATAAGAACAAAAAGATGATTATTTTTGGGTTTTTCAAAAGTTTATTCACAATCTAATTTTAACTGACAACGAGATAGACAACTTGTACCAAATAATCAAACTTACTTAGCTCTTAAAAATTTTACTTTTTAAGGTGAGCCGTATTTCGTAAGTGACACAAATGGTAAGTTTTTAAATCTTTTATTCGAGTTGGGAACTTATTATGGATAATACCTCAATTGAAGGTATTATTTGTTGATGTTCTTTTACCAACTTTGTAAATTTTTATATTCACAAATTAACGAGAAAAATCGAAAGAGCAAATATTTTTGTTTTTTTTGTTTTTAATCTTCTACTTATACTAAAAAGAAAAGAAAAAATATTTTTTACTTTTTATGTTTTTAATTTTTTTTTTTTTTTTGATTTTCTTAAAAGCGTAACTTTCAAAAACGAAAGGTTCTCCAAATCACGATCAACAAACTTCAAACGAAGGAATCTTAATCACAAATCCCCGGCAACGACGCCAAAAATTGATTGCTAGCAATCTTAGTTTTTTTTTTTTTTGTTTTTTTTTTTTTTTTTTTTTTTTTTTTTTTTTTTTTTTTTTTTTTTTTTTTTTTTTTTTTTTTTTTTTTTTTTTTTTTTTTTTTTTTTTTTTTTTTTTTTTTTTTTTTTTTTTTTTTTTTTTTTTTTTTTTTTTTTTTTTTTTTTTTTTTTTTTTTTTTTTTTTTTTTTTTTTTTTTTTTTTTTTTTTTTTTTTTTTTTTTTTTTGTTTTTTTTTTTTTTTTTTTTTTTTTTGTTTTTTTTTTTTTTTTTTTTTGTTTTTTTTTTTTTTTTTTTATATCTTTTTTTTTTTTTTTTTTTTTTTTTTTTTGTTTTTTTTTTTTTTTTTTTTTTTTTTTTTTTTTTTCCTGTTTTTTTTTTTTTTTTTTTTTTTTTTTTTTTTTTTTTCTTTTCTTTGTGTTATTTTTGATTTTCTTAAAAGCGTAACTTTCAAAAACAAAAGGTTCTCCAAATCACGATCAACAAACTTCAAACGAAGGAATCTTAATCACAAATCCCCAGCAACGACGCCAAAAATTGATTGCTAGCAATCTTATACACGTAAATATAAAATATAATATGAAAGAAAATTCCCAAACTACCCTTGAGGACAAAGGTAGTTAGAAAAATCACACAATAATATATATTATACGTATATTAACCGGGAAGTATGATTCCCGGGTCGTTATTCCCCTAACGATTTATGAAATTGAGACCACGTTTAATGATTTGAATTGGAAACAAAGATTGATTTGATTATCTATTTCTATGAATTAAAAACAATTAAAATAAGCAAATGATAACAATTAAGTACGAAAACATTTAACGAGAAATTAAACTTTAACTAAAAAACGTAAAACGGGAACCCTAAATGGAGATTAAAAATCCTAATTTCCCAAAATTAAACTTAAAATAATTTTTTCTCTTTTAATAGACTCTAATTGACTAAAAAGTAAGCTTAAAGAAAACTAGAACAAAAACGGAGTTGAAATGAGCTTATAAACACGAAAAACGTGAACGGGAACGAATCTCGTTCTTTAAAAAATGAAATTTTGCAAATTAAACCCTACGAAAGCAAAACTAATTTTCCTAGAAACTTTACGATAAAATAAAATTTTCTAATAAAGAATTATATTTTTTTGATTATTTTTCTATTTTTTAATATTTTTTAAAGTTTTTAATAAAAATAAATGTTTAAAAATACTAAACTAATTATAAAAATTCTAAAAAAATTACAAAAAATAGCTTGAACTAAGACGGACCTAGGAAAAATAAGCTTAGTTACACAGCTTATTGAATAAGCTGTGTAAAAAGCTAAAACAGCTTATTGTGCTAAAAGGGGGAAAACATGTACAAATATTAAACTTTGTAAACCTATAACGAAAAAGACCCCAGGGCACGATGGTTAGAGGTGTGTGGTGTGAGGTGTTTATAAGGGTTGAGGATGTTGAGGTCGGGGGTTCGAGCCTTGCTCACCCCCGATTTCCATCTTCCCCTTTTTTTTATTTTTGAAAACTTATAAAAGCAAAGTTGTAGAAAAGATGAAAATAAACACTTTTAATAAAAGAAACTTTTTATGAAAAGCACTAAATAAGCTAAAAATCAGCTTAAAAGACAGAAAAATGTTAAACTTTCTTTTTTTAGCTTTTATATAAAACTTAAGAACTTGAAAACATGAAATAAGCTAAACCTAAGACTTAATAAGCTACTGCTACACTAAACCTAACCTAATAAGCTAACCTGACTTAGAAATAAGCATAGAATCAAAAGCAATAAGCTGCAAATCTAAATAAGCTCTTATGAAAGCTTTAAACCAAACAACCCCTAGGCAGACTTTGAGCTTAAATTTAAGCATACAAATAAGCACTTCAGGATTTAAGACTTGACTTTTTAGAGAGCTAGACTTAAAAGCTTAATGAAAACACTTTTTGAAAGAGCTTTTGCAAACAAGAGCTTATAGAAAAAAGCTTTGATGAAAACAGACAGAAAAGACAGCATTTGCTGAATTTGGTTTTTGAAATGAAAAAGACAAATTGCTGATTTTAAAGGCTAAAACAGATAAGCTATTGGACTTAACTTTAAAAAGCAAATTGAAATCTTTAAACTATGAGCCTAAACCTATATGTAAACACAAAAATCTAATCCTAACTACTAGATCTACCCTCTGATTATTGATCATGAAAACAACACTTTTCCTTTTGTCTACCCTGGTGCAGTATGCAAGTATATGACCAAAATTTTAAACCATTTAAGTGCAGACCTAGTAACTTGTTAATATACTCTTAAAAATACCAACTAAGAACAGATTAAGCATTATCACTTACTGGATTGGATTTAAGCTTAAAATCACAAAGAACCTTAACTGATTTGAGCTTATTAGAAATCTAACTTATGAAAACTAATTTAAAACTAATCTAGCTTATTAAAACTATCCTAACAAACTTGGATTAAGTAAAAAAAACAGATAACACAAACCAAATGGCCACAAACAGTTTTACCTTGGCTTAAACTGTTATGCCAAACACCCCTTTAGCTATATAAAAATCCATTAAAGCTTGAGAAATTAAAATCTACTTGATAAAACTTTAAGACCAGATAATGCACAACTTATAACAACTAATATGAACTTTTAATAACAATCAATTAAGCCAGAATCTAAAAGCTATAATCTATGCTACTTATTTTTTATTTTTAATGATTTTAAAGACAAAATGAAAAAAACTAAGATCTACACTACAAAAGCTGAAAACAGATGATCAATCATGTTTAATAAGCATAATAAGACAAGATTAAGCATAAATAAGCAAGAGATAAGCTGAAAATAAGCAAATGCAACTATTAAGCTAATATACTTGAAATTAAAGAAGAACTTACAAAGGCCTTAGCTAAACAAAGGCAATAAAGGCTCAAATGAGCTGTCTACAAGCTCTAGCTTATCAATGATAAGCTAGTAAAGGTCCCATAAGCTCTTCCATTGTAAGCTTATCATCCAAAAGCTCATATCCAAACTAGCAAAGGTATTAACTGATTTTAAGAGTTAAAGTAGATTAAATGCTTAATTTGAGCTCAATTTGAGCTTAGAGACTCAAAGAGCTTATGATGAGCTTATAGGAGCTTGTGTAACATTAGATAAGAACATTTGAGAGTAATAAAAGCTTTTAAGGTAAACAGTTTATATAAAAACTAAGGATGCTTTCATTAATAATAAAACTGATTACAATAAGTTGAAATTGAGAGTACAATAAGCTGGAAAAGTAAAATTACATAAGCTAATTTTTAAAAAACTAAATATACATTTAAGCTAGAAATTAAAGGAAAAAGAAGAGAACATCGTATATGTGAGTGTGAGAGGCTTTTTATAGCCTGCAAATGAAACTTCTAGGTCCTGAGGTTGTTAGACGCTCCTCTAGGTCTCGTCCCTTGGATCATTACTTGGCCTTAAATCTTTAATTTCATCCGTTGGATCAATGAGTGAGCACACGGATTGCCAACGTGGCATTCTGTGTGTCAGACCTCGTGTGCTTCTTTTGTGAGCATTTTAGTGCATATCCCACTTGATTGGTGTGTTTTCTTGCTATATCCGCGTGTCTTCTCTTTTGGGAATTAGCCAATCAAAGCTCCTTAATGACATTTTCTTGTGCCAACCTGTCACTTAACACTTGAATTTCATGGCCACGTCCTTAATTATGATTTACCCTTTGATTTGAGCCCGAGGTAAATTGAAGAAGAAGATGAACAGTAACAACCACCTTTCGCGCGTTTTTTACTTATAAAGGGGTGCGTTTGACTTTTCTTTGACCCGGGTCTTTTACTCAGGACTTTGGGCTTATATCTTGGGGCATGGGTAAAGTTAACAGGTTTATATATAAGAGTTAACGGGTGTTAACTCTTTATATATTAAAGAGTTAACACCGTTAGGGTTTAGGGAACCATTTTTTGCAATTTGGTTTTCTTTGAGGGACTGTTTTAGGAATTTTTAGGATTTTTGTCTTTATATGGTTGACTTTGGTTGACCAAGGGTTGACCAATGTTTGACTTTGAAAACATTCTTCCGGCTCTTGTACACTCTTTATCCGTCTCCGTGTCCGTGTTTGTCCGGTTTTGACCGTTTTCTTATGATATTTGCATTATCCGTACCTACACAATCATAAAGACAAAACAAGCAATATACAAACATTTTAAGCACAATTTTGTCTTTTATAGGTTATTTTTGATATAAAACGGATATATGTTTTCACACATATTAAAATTCCCCAAACTAAGCGATTGCGTGTCCTCACGCAATATTATATGCTTTAAAACTAAAATACCTCAAAACTTCCCCAAACTAAATCTTTGAAAAGTAGCAAAGACTTTCGTGGAGAAAGTTAAGAAATCACAAGCTTTAAAACACCACATTTTGCCATTTTTATAAAACTTTTTCATCATTTTTTTTATATATAAACTTAGAATATTTTGACTTTCGTTATTTCCAAAACTGTTAGGGATTATAGAACAAGATGCATTTCGATCCGAGAATGCCCCAAAAAGGATAAATTCATCGTCCCCGACTTTTCACTTGCTCCAAACCAAGCTTAAAACGAAATCATAGTTAAATATAAGTAAAGATGCTAACACTACTCATATTTGCAACTTGTGAACTTTTTACTCTGGACATTTATTATATCTTATGTGAATGTGTTATTTTGAATTTCAACCATGGATCAACGTTTTACAAAATACTATGCTTCACGTTCCACCTAAGAATAATGAGTTTTGAAGGCGAGATCATCCCATGTAGCGACTTTCGTCTCGGCACATCCCAACCTTGCGGCTAAGTGACCAGGCTTTTGACACCCCACAGAAACTAGTATCGGGACTCACGGACCTTAGCTTTCAAAAACTCTCAGGTTTCCTGAATAGCTTTAAAATAGAATAGTCAAAGTTCAAAAGCATATTTGAATTTAACAAAAAGAAATCTATTTATTAATTCAAACTTAAATATAAGATATTTATGAAATTGTAACCCTCGACCTTTTAGAAGGCTGCAAATCGGTTGTGAGCGGACAAGATGCAGCAAACTTTTATCAGTCTCGGATTTTTATTCTTACTATGGCTTTTCTTTTAGAGACATTACCTCATCGGTTTGTGGCCGGAACAAGAGGTTAGTAAATTTTATAGCCCACAGCTTTTATTATTATTATATTTTTTTTATCATTTTATCATTTTATTTTTTTTATTTTTTATTTTTTTATTTATATATATATATATAAACGAATTCTTTTTGAAAAATTCAAGTATAAATTTGAACTAAGACTAAAATTTTTGCTATATATTACATAAAAATTGTTGATTTAAGTTTAATCTCCAAAAACAGCACGTGTATTAATCCGGTAAAGAGCTTATGGGAGAAAAAGCCACAAATTACATACATGAGCTCTTAAGATTTCCAGTTAATCCTTGTTTAGCATCCCACTCATACTTAACTCTATCATTTTCCGGTCTTCGCGAATTTACGCGAACGCTTAGCCTAAAAGTTAAGGAATAAGCTAGAGCTCAACACGCTCGATCGAGTCAAAATCTACTCTTATTCTACCCAGCAGGAAAGTCAAAATTGTGACAAAAACACTTATTTTATTTTTGAAATTTAAAAATTTTCATATTTTAAAAAAAATTTGGTGGGAAAACGGGGTACGTGAGAACAACGGGCAAAAGTAGGCAAAATCATATCGAAGATATACTACCCCATACTAAAATTAAACTTTGTCCTCAATGTTTCCTAGCCTAAGACTGGAAAACCCCATACTAGAACTCAAATAGGTCGAATGCATAACTCAAGCCTGAAGAAAGTATCACAAAAATCTTTAGCCTTTTATCACTTGTGCTAAACGATAAATGTTAGTCGATAATAATCTTTAGGATATCAGATTTCCCCAAACTAATGGCAAGCAAAGGCTAGGAAGCTCGAGTGGACCGGGACAAAACACCAAACACGAGAGTCTTTAGAAAATTTTGGGTCAATCCTGCAAATAATCACAAGTACAAACACAACAAGAATCGGAAGAGTACAAGCCTCCTCACATCACAATAGAAATAAGAAAGAAAATAGAAAATGGATAAGCATGGGGTGCCTCCCACGAAGCGCTTTGTTTTTGGTAACCGAGTCACATAGCTTGACTCGATCCCCGAATTCATTCGTCCTTGGAGAGAGTAAATGGAAGAGAAAATCTCAATCGGGCTTTCATTAATGTTTGGATAAACATTAAAGCACATGAAAGTTCCATCCTGATGAGATGCCACCGGCTCTAAGTGGAGATGCCGGGGTCAAAAATGGTGTCCTCATTTTTGGTGGAGGAAAGTAAGGGAGAAACCTCAGGATAAGTGAGATATGGAAGAAAAATCCAAGTGACAAATGTGAAGGAATTGTCAACTTCAACATTAATCTCACCTCCCCCTGGGTTAAAACATTCGTCTTCGTTAAGCTCAAAAATATCGTTCTTCATAGTCGTATCGGGCTCAAAATTTAAGCAAATCTTAACATCCGGTGGTTCCGGAGGAGGACGAGGAGATAACGGAACATCATAAAGATCAAAGTTAGATGACTCATTTTCAGGAAAGGGAAGGGAATTATTGCTAAGCAATTCTTCAAGAAAACGGATATCCCCTTTCTGAATCATAATCGTAGTCTTCAATGCCCGGTGGCATCAAGTCATCGGAAGCAAGAAATAAATCAATTTCCTCCATATGAGAGTCACTATCCTCAACGGGGATAAGTGGTGGAGAGAGAGACTCAAGAATCATATCAGAAATTTCCACATTAAGTTCTTCTGGTGGTCGTGGATATGAATTAACATATGACAAATTCTCAACAAGACGAATTTCTTCCTCTAGATCAAAGTCAGCTTTCTCAATTCCTGGTGGAATTAGATCGGAGAACTCCTCGAGAAGATAATCAAACTTAGGAGAAGAATCAATTAAAATATCACGGTTAAGCAAAGATTCGATAAGATTAGACTAGGCATTGAAATAATGCGGATTAATCTTTGGAGAAATGATTTCTTCATCATCAAAAAGAAGGTTTGAATAAATTTTGAAATTTTCCATCGGAACGTCCTCATCAGAAAGTAACTCGTCATCACTAGAGTTGAAATCGTCGTTTGAATCAAAGAGAGGATTCAAGAAAGTTGTAAAAGTCGGAGAAGTTTCATCACACTCGGGCACATCACATGTATCGTCGAAAATACCCTCGAACTCACTTGGGATTGGGACAAGGTTCTCAACACTAGGAATAATGTCAAGATGCTCGTCCCCCATACTTAGAGAGTTATCGGGCTCCTCGATTGGTAAGTAGGGTGTGATTGCTTTAGGCTTGCTATATATAATGGTATACTCATTATCGTCATTGTCATAGAAAGTAGGACGATTCCAACTTGGACAATTAATATATTCAGATAACTCTTCTCTAATATTTCGCACATCTTCAAGGAGTTTACTCATCAATTCTTGAATATCCTCTTGTTGATATTGCTTGTCCGTTAAAGCATCCTTAATTTCGTCAAATCTCTCCCAAGCTATCGATAAAACTTTTGGCATTACTCCAAAAGATATACGACTAAACTTCTTTAAGAAGGTGTAAACGTCTTTCAAAAAGTTGTCTCTAGCTTCTTCATCATCAATCATAGAAAAATTCCAATATGGAATAAAACTTTGAGCTGCCATCTCCTTCTTCTCTTGTTGACTTTTAAGAATTTGCAAATCATCCATAAGTTTAAGAAGCAATTCTTGCATAACTCCAGGTTGATTCTGCTCTTCTTCCATAGTTTGCTTAATCTTACGAAATCTCTCCTCAGCTAGCAATAAAGCCATGCATTTTTCATTAGGAGGTATATGATCATACTCCTTTAAAAAGGCTTGTATAGCTTCCATTAAGTCTTCTTGAGCTTGTAAAATTTCTTTACTTGTCTCTTGAGGAGGATAATTGATGGGAAACTGCGGGGTTTGAGATTGGACAAAACCAAAAGAATTAGAATTATAGAAATCTTGGCTTATCGCTTGACACTGAAAAGTCGCATGAGGACCCCCACAGTTCTCACAACAAAGACATTGTTGTGGAAAACTCGGTGAAGTTTGTGGAAAATTATTATCGAAGTTTTGATCAAAACACGGGTCCTGATTGTAGATAAACGGGACTTGAGGTGGACAATCATAACCAAAATGAGCATCGTTTCCACATAACTCACAAATATTCGTCTCGTACTGGGGTTGTGGAGGGTGATTTGCAAAATTTGGAGAATCGTTAGAAGAGTACGGAGTTGAAAATTTGATTTGTGTTCCATTTCCAACAGTACAATAAAAACAAACTCTATCATATTCATTACAACCACATTGTTGGCACGTACCCAAAAAACTTTGTTGTTGCAAACTTTGCAAATTTTGTAGGATCTCATTAAGGTTTTGATTGTAGCATGGTTCCAGATTAGAGATAATCGAAATTTGCGGTGGACAATTGTAACCATAATGAGCACCTTTCCTACAAGACTTACAAGTACATCGTTGACAAAAGATATCGTCAATTGTGGTTAATTTGTAGAAGACTTTGCGAGGAATTTTTACCGGGGTCTTGTTTGACAACGAATGGCTCTTGAAGAGCATTAGCAACGTTGGTATCGTCATCGGATGACTCGTAAGTGTTTAGAAGGTTTTGGTAAATTCCATTTTCATGACAAATTGTAAACCAAACTTCCTTTTTAATTTCTTTCGCCATAGAGCACAACCTTGACAATTTGGACCTTCAACCGGGTTTCCACACTTGGGACAATCACGAAGGGGTTGTTGAGACGAGTTGGGAGTACAACAATATCCTTTATTATACAAAGATCCACAAGGCGAACATTCTTTAATCGTGAAGAGGGGATTCAAACGATAATCGAGTGACGCCATAAGAATTAAACAATTTAGAGGGTTAAGAAAAGAATTAAATGGATAAGAAGAAAAAAGAAGATTATTTTTTTTAGGGTTTTAGGTTTTTTTATATACAATCTAATTTAAACGGACAACGAGAAAGACAACTTGAACCAAATAATCAAACTTACTTCACGATAGCTCTTAAAAATTTAACTTTTTAAGGTGAGCCGTATTTCGTAAGTGACACAATTGGTAAGTTTTTAAATCTTTTATTCGAGTTGGGAACTTATTATGGATAATACCTCAATTGCAAGTATTATTTGTTGGTGTTCTTTTATCAACTTTGTAACTTTTTATATTAACGAATTAACGAGAAAAATTGAAAGAGCAAATATTTTTGTATTTTTGTTTTTAATCTTCTACTTATACTAAAAAGAAAAGAAAAATATTTTTTACTTTTTATATTTTTAATTTTTTTTTTATATTTTTGATTTTCTTAAAAGCGTAACTTTCAAAA
>BQNB010038916.1:33886-48421 GCA_026074375.1 Tanacetum coccineum | reverse complement strand
TCATGATGCCCATGACATGGTAAAACACTATGACGCATGTCAACGTTAAGGAAAAATCTCACAATAGGACGAAATGCCTAAGAATCTTATCTAGATTTGTGAGATCTTTGACGTATGGGGCATCGACTTTATGGGGCCATTCTCGTCTTCACGAGGGAACACGTATATACTCGTGGTTGTTGATTATGTTTCCAAATGGGTTGAAGCCAAAGCCTTACCCTCAAATGACGCCCGAGTAGTTGTGAAAATTTTAAAACAATTATTTTCTAGGTTTGGAACCCCACGGGCCATTATTAGTGATCGAGGTACACATTTTTGTAATGATCAATTTTCTAAGGTTCTTGAAAAATATGGTGTTAAACATAAGCTTTCTACGTCGTATCATCCTCAAACTAGTGGCCAAGTGGAGGCGTCTAATCGTGGTTTGAAAAGAATTTTAGAGAGGACAGTAGGTAAGCATCGTGCTAAATGGGGTGATAAATCAGATGACGATTTATGGGCTTTCTGTACCGCTTTTAAGACTCCTATTGGTTATACTCCATATAAGCTTGTGTATGGTAAAGCTTGTCATCTACCCATTGAACTCGAGCACAAAGCCTACTGGGCCTTAAAGTGGACTAGTTTTGATCTTAAGACTGCGGGTGATCACCGAAAGGTTCAATTAAATGAATTAAATGAACTTCAGGATTAGACCTATGAAAATTATGTGATCTATAAGGAAAAGACAAAGAAGATTCACGATTCCAAAATCAAAATCCGAGAATTCTATGTCGGTGATCGTGTTCTTCTTTTTAATTATAGATTGAATTTTTAGCATTTGCCTTTTTCGTTCCTAAGTGTGGGGGTAGCACCCGATATTTTTGAACATTGAGGCCAATGTTCAGTTCTAAGTGTGGGGGAGGATTTCTATCGAAATGAGCATACCTGTGCTTTTCTGTGCCCCACGCAACCCCGTTTTGACCAATATATTGTTTTATTTTATGAAAAATAATGATATAAAATGTGTAAAAATAAGTAGGCACATAGGCTAGAACAAGAGAGATTTTAACTTGACCGAGTATTGCACTCTAGCTTTCCTCTTAACTTTCGAGACTAAGCATTTGCAAGACTTAATTTTTTTTTGTTTGCAAAGAACGAAAAATGATAGAGTTGAATATAAGTTAGATGCTAAGCGTGGAGTAGTTGGATCTCTTTAGAGCTCACACAGGTTAATTATGGCTTTT
Organism: Tanacetum coccineum; assembly: GCA_026074375.1. Lineage (NCBI taxonomy): Eukaryota > Viridiplantae > Streptophyta > Magnoliopsida > Asterales > Asteraceae > Tanacetum > Tanacetum coccineum. Next base: position 47,198 of record BQNB010038916.1, on the reverse strand, counting down.
TGCTCCCAGCAGCTAAATAAACACAATAAAATAATTTTCAATAAATAAAGTTGCATGGTTTTTACAATTCTTAGTTTTTAATCCCTTCTTAGAGGATTCCTTTTGATGAAAGTAAGGTACACATCGATGTTTTGTCAGTGTTGTGGGGAAATAGGCTATCGTTTTCTGACGGATCGCTACCGTTGACTCGGAAGTTAAAAGACCACAAGACTCGAAATTTGGCCATAATAAAATGTAATAAATCGAAGCCGAAATAAGGATACCGTTTTTTGAAGGTTCACTCCCGTTAACTCAGTTGTTTAAAGGGTGGAGGTAATAATAATAATAATAATAATAATAATAGGATTAGGACATCGGGGCACGTGCTGCTGTTCATATATTTAATAGGATCAGTTTCGCTATTGCTAAAGGAGTGGGGGCCCAGATAGTATCTCGGCTCCCCTCTAATTTATTGTAAATCTTTTAAGTTTTTAATAAAGTGATTTATTATTAAATAATAATAATAATAATAATAATAATAATAATAATAATAATAATCCAAGACCGATAAAAGTTTACTATTTCCTAACGGTTCGCTCCCGTTGACTCAGAATTCCAAAAGGTCGAGAAAATTCCCGAGGTCGAAATAAGACTACTGTTTTTTGATGGTTCGCTCCCGTTGTCACAGTTGTTTAAAGGACCGAGGGCTAATACTAGTGCAATAATAATAATAATAATAATAAAGCCAAATTTCGACTCTGAGGATATCTAAATAAATCCTCCGTCTATGGACTCGTAGTTGAGTTGTTTCGGATGAAATAAAAATGATATTCCCTAAATCATATGAAATTAGAACCTTAATGTGAACCTTGTTTTCATCAAATCGGTTCTCTAGGAAAGGATTTCAAACTAATTAATGTTTAAACCGGACACCTTTATAATAATAAGACCATAATTTATTAAAATAAGTGATCTAATTTCACTTTATGTTTTCCTAAAAATAAAATCCTTAGATGAATTAGGAATAAGGGAGCAAGAAGTAGCTGCGTTTACACAATTAATATTTATGAGTAGTATTAGCATCTAGCGCTGATTAGCGTTATTGCGTTAAACCTTAAGTGATTCGACAAGTTTCAAGATTGCAGTGATTGTGGAGCCGCGTAACTCGCTGATAGAGAAGTCCTAGGAGATAGGCTCTGTTAGGTGGTCATGCGTGGGAGTGCGAAGGAACTGTACGGTGCGTGTCTTTATTAGTGACGTCGGCGCGAGAGTTGGCAGATAGATAGTGAGTGAGAGATCGTTATTTAGGCGTCTACTTTAGCGAGTGAGGAGCTACGTGATATTATGAGATATATGCGTGTGGAGGTTAGGACGGAGAGTGGGAGATGGACTATGTGTGGTTGTTCTGTCACAGGAGTGATGGATGATAGTACAGACATATGCTGTGCAGTGGAGTGTAGGATGCCAGGGAGGTGTTACCGCTTGGTGATGTGACTGCTCGCCCCGGTGTGTGGGTTGGGTTGTTTGCTGCTAGGAGCTGTACGGCGAGCTCTGTCGGAGAGACGTCACAAGGATGAGTAGGGAGGACGCGAGAAGAAGAGGTTTTGGAACAATTTATATATTAGGATGAGGTGGGTCGGCTGAAATGTAGTGTGAACAAGACAAGATAAGTAACATAATCTCTGGGGGGGAGGACGACAAACAGCGGGGTCTAGTGCTATTTTCAGGCGGCTTACTTCTCTCGTAATAGGGTTCATTTCTGGAGATCTGGCACACATATCTCAACATGTATCTGTACACGAGCCGAGTTGCTCTGACGGGGTTTCTATCGTCGGGAGTACTAGACTATAGACACTATTGGACAAGGGGGAGCGGGTACAAGGTCAAGCGCGGTGTGAATTCAGCGGAGGGCGACGGTGCAGGGTGAAGATCTCAGGTGGCTTGGGAGGTGACTGGTGAGGGAACGAGGAGTCGTTTATTCTTGTGAGACGGGTGGACTGGCTGCGACTCAGGAGAGAGATCAGGAGCGTCTGTCTTAAAGGACAGGCAGCGTCGCAATTATGAGTTCATCGAGCTGAGAGAGGTATACAGCAAGGCGCACGAGCGGACGAGCTACACAAGATAACAAACACAACCAAAGACGTCACAATGAGTGAACAATTGATAATAAGTCTCAACTAACTGGTCTTGGTATGTGTGTGGTGAGATGATTAGAAGTAGCTGTGTTTACACAATTAATATTTATGAGTAGTATTAGCATCTACTTTTATATTTAGCTGTGATTTCGTTTTAAGCTTGGTTTAGGGATTGTGAAAATCGAGGATGATGATCATTGTCTCCTGGAGACACCCAGTTTGCGTGTTTCCCGTTCTTAAAACCTTTTATATATAATTTGAATAAAATTTTAATTTAGTTTCTTATCTATTAATGAATAAATGGTTAAAACGGGGCGTTTTCAAAACAAATGACTTTTTTTTACCCCCTTGATGAACACCTTTCTGTTCTTGTTTGATGTGAGGGATTATTAGTTAAGGGGGGTTAAAAGATTTTCTTTCACAACATGTGTAATAAACATTGCGTGTGGGACCAGCAATGACTTAGTGTGGGAGAATTTTGATGTGTGCTTAAACACACATCATTTTAATACAGGAAAACACACTAAAACGGACTAATAACCATAAAATATGTGAAATTATATTGTAAAAATGTTTGGTATGTGTTATTATGTCTTGCAGGTTCAAGGGATTGAAAACAAAGCAAAAACGGTGATTTTTGGATGATTTTCGACTACGTTTTCATGTTTATCAAGATTCAAACGAAGTCGGAAAAATTCCCCGAACACTCCACTGGAAAGAGCATGAAATTACGAGTCCGTCAGTACCTTCCTCACCTTTTGAACCGGTCCAAAAATTCTTTTATGAAAACCGACCAAATTTCTATTTGACCTTTTTTAATAAATAAGGACTTATCTCATTTAACCCATAAATAAAACCCTTTGCATATATATAAATGAAGGACACTCTAGCACAGCTGGAAAAGGGGTTACCCTTTGTGTCCTGCACCTGGAGGTCGCGAGTTCGAGGCTGGCTTTTGCAATTTACCCCACTGACACGTTAGATGCCACGTGGCCCACTCCGGTGGTGACACGTGACAACCCGACCCATGACCCGACTCGACACGTGGCAACCGACCTGACCCATTGACTTGCTGACGTCACTGGATGACGTGTCATGTGGGTCCCACTTTATGACACGTGGCGGTTGTCCAAAGACAGCTTGCCACGTGGCGTTGGCTCTGACAGCTCATTATGTGCAGGTGGCGGCTAATGATTGTACGAGGTTGCAAATGTGGCAGGTCGGCTGGCCAATAAGGGCGTGACACGTGTACACAGTGACGAGGTTGCAGAGTTGGTAGTCGCGTGATCCGAGGCTTCTAGAAGCAATTAATGCTCATCATTGAGGGAATTTTACTGGTGGAGAGATGCTTACGTGGCCAAATGATTGGCTGAAAATGGTTGAGATTTGCTGGCATCTTGGGGACGCGTGAAATGACTAAAATGCCCCTCCAGGCTTTGGGCTATTTAATCCCCATCACTTCCTCTCATTTGGACAACCTTTTCTTTACTACATTTTCACACATAGTTTTATTTAGCTTATTATTGTAATAGTTTAGTTCTTGTAAAAGCTTTCATAGCTTATTATTTCAGCTTATTGTACTTAGCTTATTATTAATGAAGATGAAGGTTTTGAAGATTGATGTGACTTGAGCTTATTTCTTTCTCTAAACCTCTATTCCTTGTTATAAATTTCTATTAAGCTCTTTTATAATAAATAAGCACCTATATGCTTGTATGAGCTTATTAAGAGCTTATCTACTATAAAATAGCTTTTAGACTTTTATAAGTGAGGTTTTAATTTGTTTATCTCTTTTATGTTTTCATTCGTAGCTTACATATTCAAATAAGCTCAATCATATAGCTTATTTTCGGATTATTGGGACTAGCTTTAATTCGGATAACTTAACCATAGCTTATTCGGTTTAACTTGTTTCAAATATTTTTGGTTTTAAGCTCTCGAATAAGCTTTATATAGCTTATTTCGAGAAGTTTATTCTCCAAAAATAATTTTCGGATCATCTTTAAGCTTGTTAAAATTGCTTTTTGGTCTATTATTTTAGATCTAGTCCTTAAATATACCTAATCCTCGTTCACTTTTCAAAGAGAACATCTTAGTTTTGGGTGGATTTAGATTTATTAATAATAAATCTATTGTTTTCATTTTCGATCTAGTTTTCTATATTAAAAGCTTATAGTTTTTAGTTTCATCTATAACTTATAATTGATATATTGTTCATATTAACCTTGATTGTGTTGTAATTTTGATGGAACCATTCCTACATGTAGGCGAGGAGCTTAAGGGTCTTATAAGCTAGCTTAATTATCAAGTTTAGAGCGTTATTAGCTTCTATAAAGCTAGTTGGTTTATAAAGTTCACAACTTTATTAATTAATTAGTTTAATAAAATCTAAATAAGAAGTAAACTTTAGTGACTTATTAGTTTATAAGATCAGGTGGTTTAGTTCGTCTCCATTTCGTCAAACGGGTTCTACTTTCTTACCTTTTTCAATCCGTAGTAGTTTTAGTTTAATAATTAGTTTAGAAAAATATGTTTATGATAATGATTGTTAATTTGATTGATGCTAGCTTAGTAGTCATGATTAGTGAGTAGAATATTATATGCTTGTTAAGTGAGTAGTGACTAGAGAATTAAGTGTGAAATGATAGGGATTTTTGATTAATAATTTTCGAATTATTTAGATTTCTTATTTGGTTATTTTAACGGGAAAAAGTCGTTAGGATAATCAAACATTAATCTAGTAATTTGTATCAAAATAAAGGATTGTTTTCAAAATAAACCAACTTTGAGAGAAAATAGTTTTTAAGCGGGTACTAATTCGTCAATTTAAACTCTTTTTCACACTTAATGATCTTTTCGCCTCACTTGACAAGTATATCTTTTAGACATATCTTTTAGATATTTTAGCTTAATATTCCTTGGTTTTAATCGTTAGTATATCTTTTAATTCTATAAAACCAACAAAAAATATATGATAATCAAGCATCCAATAAAAGACATCAATGTGAATTTCTATTCATTTCTCACCGTGGACACGACTCCAGAAGATTGAATTATTACTTGTCCTTAAGTAATTCTTTTATCTAACGGGAAATACTATATTATTACTCGACACATTTACGACGTAATCAATCATCAATCTAAGAAATATGTTGTTTGTGAAATACACCATGGATCAAATCCATATTAAGAGGTTTTGTGAGTCATACTATCTTGTTTTAACCAAACAAATCAAACTTTCATATCAATAAAATAGATTTTTAGCACAAGTATTGTTTTTACCATGAATGAATTTAGTATGATGTGTTTAGAAGTAATAGGGATCGTGACAATCTATTTGCTTATTTCGCTACGGTGTAATGATAATTCCCAAGTCTCATAGAACGAACTCGACTTACCCAACTTTACTATTAATGAACGAGTATACTTGCTCGTATACATTTTTGGTAGATTAATAAGTCGTGAATATAAATGTAAAACTTTCTCCCGCTACCAAGCATCACACATTTAAGGGGTTTGGTGAGGATGTCGGTGAAATTGTTGATAGACGAGACTTTTTCGATAGAGATATGTCCTTTCTGGACATTGTCCCGAAGAAAGTGGTGACGAATTTCGATGTGTTTAGTCCGCGAGTGTTGCACCGGGATTTTGCTAATGTCAATCGCGCCTTTATTATCGCACATGATCGGGACGTCGTCGAGTCGAATGTGGTAGTCGATGAGAGCTTGTTTCATCCATAGTGCTCGTTGGCATGCCTTTCCGACGCTTACGTATTTGGCTTCGGTCGTGGATATAGCAAGAGCGGTTTGTTTCTTCGAAAACCAAGATGTTAGACAACATCCCACGAATGTACAAATACCACTAGTGATCTTTCGGTCCACATAATCTCTCGCATAATCAGAGTCAGCATATACTACGGTTTCTATGCCGGTCCCCTTAGGATACCATAATCCTAAGTACGTAGTGCCTTTAATGTATCGGAAGATATGCTTAACCGCTTCAAGATGAGAGGTTTTAGGATCCTCTTGGAAGCGTGCATAAAGGCAGACACTAAACATGATAATGGGTCCACTTTCCGTTAGGTATAATAAACTACCTATCATGCCTCAATACTTGGTACTATCTACCGACTCACATTCTTCATCTTTCGTGAGTTTAGTATCCGAGGACATGGGGGTTTTCATTAGTTTAGAATCTTCTAACCTAAATTTCTTAACCATTTTTTAATATATTTAGATTGATTAAAGAAGATACCATCTTCCATTTGTTGTATTTGTAATCCAAGGAAGAAGTTAAGTTCACCGATCATGCTCATCTCAAACTCGTCATGCATGATTTTGGAAAAATCATCACACATGTCTTGACAAGTCGAACCGAATATAATGTCATCAACATATATTTGAACGATTATGAGATTTGAACTTTTCTTCTTGGTAAAAAGTGTGTTATCTACCATTCCTATTTTATACTCATGTTTAATTTTTGACATGACGCGATAAATGATACATACCCAACACGAAGTTAAAGAGACTGGGTTGAGTATAAATAGCAAGGTTATAAATAGCGTGAGGTTTGGCGTGGCGCCATGGTGAAGCCTCACACCTTAAGAGTCATGACGTTTTTTAAAGCGCTCATAAAGCGGCACAAAATATGAAAATATTTATAAATTTAAATATTTATATCATATATCTTTGCATGTAATCTTTTTTTATTTCTATAAAAACAACTATTTTTATCGAAATTAAATTCAAAAAAGTATCCACGCATCAGGCGTTATCATGTGCATCTACTTCTTATCTCACATCATGCCTTAAGCCTACGTATTAATCTATCACGTAACGTGGAGATCACGTCTCACATCTTTGTGAGGCCTTAGCGACGTCATAAAATCATAATAAATAGATAAAAACACTGCTCCAATAAAAGAGTAAAATGTACATTTCTATTTGCATTGGATAAAAACCCCTTATACACACACTTGCTTTCATTCATTTCAGTTCACACACTCTAATTACACCGTCAAAAACACACAGACCCAATTATCAGTCAAAAACCCAATAAGAATTAGCCGTCATTTTCAATGATATGATCTTGTTCACTTTCATCAATTGCATTTGGAACAAAGGTTACTTGTGGGTCATTTGTATTTACACACCAGGTGTTTGATAAAATGTCTCAGTGACTTAAATGTTGTATTTTTATGTTGTATTGTTATAAGATGATTAGGGTATCACAAGCTGTTAGCTAAGCTTTCTAGTTAGGCTTTATTTCATTGATTTTCGGATTTATCTAAGATTATTATTAGTGTTTAGTGTTAAGCCAAACCAAACATTAATGGCGCCCACCAAACTGGGGGAGAAAGTTTTAGACTTAGTTATACCTTATATACACAATGTTGACGACTGAAGCTCTGTTTCGTTAGTTTCCCGTAACGATTGATGGCATTACCCGTAAGTGCGTAACTGTCCAAGCTCATTACTACCCAAACCCCGCCTCTTTAAGTATAAGATTCCCTTTCATCGAGTCGTTAACACTAGAAGGCCCCCCACCTATATTTTATAATAGAGATGGTTATGTTATCCGAATCACCCCATGGATTCAACAATTAGCTCTCGAGTTTAGGTCTTTGAAAGAACTTCACATCCGTAATCTGGTTGTTCTTGACGAAGATCTCGAGACATTGGTGAGAACACGTGGTAAGGATTTAAGGAGTTTGAAAATTAGCAAGTGTGAAGGGTATTCAACTGATGGATTAAGACATGTCTCTAAGTATTGTAACCAATTGAGAACTTTGTGTTTGAAATATTCTTATCCTATTGAAATGGATGATGGGCTTTGGTTACATGAGCTGGCATTGAATACCAAGGTTTTGGAAAAGTTCAAATTTAAGAATACGGATATGTATCATACTCATGCAGAAGATCTTACACTTCTTGCAAAAAACTGTTGTAACTCTTTAATATCGTTGAAGATTGGAGAGTGCTATCTAAGTGAACTAGCATATGCCTTTAGATATGCTGTTAGGTTGGAACATTTTGGTGGATATATATGTGATGAGGAGAGTGACCTTGTTGGTTTCCAATTTCCCAAAAATACGCGTTCATTAAGTATAACGGATTTTCCAGTAACTCTAGATTCAATACGACTCCCTTTTCTGAACCATACAAGGAAATTGAAAATTGAATTTTTAGAATTGTATGCTGAGTGCGGGTGTTTATTGTTAAAGCAGTGCCCCAATTTGGAAGATCTATATAATGAGGATGTATGTGGAGATGGGGGATTGCAAGTTATTGGTAAGTTTTGCAAGAAATTGCGCAAACTTACCCATCGTGGGCGTGTGACCCACGTGGGACTAATTGCCCTGGCAAAGGGATGTATTAATTTGGAGTCATTTAAAGAATCTGCGTCATTTCCGTATATGCGTGGGTAAGGAAAACAATATAAGAGATTTACCGCTAGACAATGGGATTCAGGCTATGCTATTGGGTTGCAGAAAACTCGAAAGGCTACGTATCATTCATCTTTGGCATGGAGGATTGACAGATGTGGGTTTGGAATATATCGGGAAGTATGGTGTTAATTTAAGGTCTTTGGCTCTGGAGTGTGAAGGAAATTCTAATACAGGACTTATGAAGTTATCTAATGCAGGACTAGTGAAATTATCAGAAGGGTGCCCCAAATTAAGAAAGCTAGAACTGACAAATTGTGGCTTTAGCGAGCAAGTTGCTACTGGTTTTATGTTTAATATACCTTCTCTAAGGTATGTTGGCAACGATGATTTTCCTTCTGGATTGGCACTCACTCGTCCAGAATTTGAACATTGAAACATTGGTATGGATGTTCTTCGTCATCTTACTCTAGGAGTTTTTGTAGTATTAGGATATCGTGATTGTGAAATTTTATCAATTGCATGCTTTCTATCATCTATTTAGCACGAGTTTGATTTTTACGAGTTTTCTGTACCAAATAAGAGGTTTCTGTATAAATGATGCACCATGCCGTTTTTAAATACTCCTAGCAACTCGGGAACAAATAGTGCAGCCGAGAGGTGATAAAAATGGCCTATGCATAAAGACAATGAATTAAAAAGTGAATAAAGTTTAGGTAATTCATTCCAAGTATGAATGAAGATGGCCTTAAATTTTTTAATACTGCAGTTCAGTTTATGGTAGAAGTCTGAACTCGTGTAACTTTCTATAGTAGTCTAGGTACGACTTTTTAAAACATACAAACTCGTGTATTTCTTAATTTCTTCTCTTGACAGTAACTCCAGATTCAATACGACTCCCTTTTCTGAACAATTACAGGAAATGTGCACTAGTTGAGCATATTTGTAGCACCATACTGTTTGCATAATAATCCACACTTAGAGTGCAGGGGATATAAAACATATAAGGAAACCGAAAGCTAATGAAGTTAGTGAGAAGTCACGGAAAAATATAGTCTGAAATTACATTCGAGGGATCTTCATGAATGTGTTATTCTTTATAATTGAGAGAGAAATTTGCTAGCTTTTAACTGTCAATTAAATATATGTTTCTTCCTTTCTTACTATCGCCCTCTGAATTTGTTGATATTTTTCGACTCATATAGGAAGGAGCAAGGCGAAAAGGAAGTCTCCAACTAGTGACAAATTTTATGAAGAAAGGTAGAGGTTGATGTAATTGCATGAAAGACGAAATGGCTAATATGAAGAGTAAGCACAAGAAAGAATACCTGTTTGTCAAGACTGATATTTTGCTGTAGGTTGTAGTAAAACTTGTTTGTGACTTGTAAAACTTTGACCAGTTTGGCATTGTTTCGTTGGTGGTTATCGAGATGAACTTGCTGGAATATTTGAATTGGTGTATGTCCTGCACCTCTTGTATGCACATCTTTTCAAAAAATGTACATTGCTCCTTATTAAAAGAGTAAGAAGTGCCAATAATCATTGTAATCCGGGCTTCGATAATATACGGTACAACCGAACATACCACAAAAACAACAGTACACATTACACAATCATAATGTGCTAGGTACATGAGAGGTATACGTAAACAATCGTACCCAACCAAAGGGTAAAAAACCACACAGGTGTCTTCTATGATACACGTTCATGGATATTAAGATACGAATATTCAAAATAACAATCATATAATTATCTAAGTTACATATAATCAGGTAAATATAAATGTACCATTAAAAATTCAAGTTTCGCACAATGTCATACAACTTAAGTATTTTGAATGTTTAATACAAAAATGAATCTAGCATCTGGGATGAATTCGTAAAAATACTTCATTTCCCTTCATGTAGTATGATCTTGGTTGTGATTGACAGGTTCTTTTATGAAAGACAAAACAACATAAATTAGTTCATCTTGATGCTTCGAGAATCCATGGTTGGCTCCTTTAACAACATGTAACTTATGGTTCGGTATGATCTATGAAAACTCTATTTCCTCTTTGGCTCTGACAATTGTGTCATCAGACCCGTGTATTGTCAACACCCTGCATAAAAAACATAACTATTTAATCATATAGGATAGAAAAAGTAGAGTTTATGTTTGACTTTTTAGGGTCAGACAAATTTAACGGAAGTAATTTTATATCTTACCTGCAATCTTTGTCAATTTGCAGGCACGCTTCATACATATTTGTATTCAAACGCTCCATCAAACTATCCTCGGTCACACGATATAAGAACTCTCCTACACACCAAGCATTTGATCATTAGTTTTTGCGTATAAGGCGTTGGGAATGAAAGTTTCTAAAACTCATCAGCCAGAATACCTGTTTTGCCTTTAACATCTATAAAACCATCTTCCTTCACTCTTTGCAAATACCCTTTCCCAAACGCTCTTCCACACCCCCTCTGTCTTATACCGTCCAGACACGTTGATGACACGGGGCACATCATGATACTTAGACGAGTATAAGAGCACCACATTCCCACCTGCAAGTAAATAGGATAAAGGAACCATACTACGTTAGTACATAATCTTAAAAATAGAAAGTGAACAGCTGATTTATAGAATCATATGTTAACATACTTTAAATGATATGCCTTTTTTAAATGATTGTCGTGTATTGAAGAATCACAATAGAAAATCAGTTGCTCAAAGCTACAGATACTTAAGTGATTCCACGTTTATTTCAGTGATCAGCCTTCTTACAAAATCGTAACTAGTTTAGCTTAACTAGTTTGTTGAGTGGGATGCGCTTACAATAATTATCGTTAGTACCACAACAATTAGATTTTGTTCTGTTTTTACCCTACAAATTACTATATGAAATTGTACTTCAGGTAAAAGGGGGATATGTGGTTGGTTGGGTAGTTCATCACCAATCTCACTAGAAACCATATCAAAACTTCTAGCATTATTCTCTAACTCCGCCCAAATAATCTCAGCATCTCTCGCCCTCCGTAACCTCATCACGGCTTTCATAACCGACTCCTTGGCAATCCAATACCTCGCCTTCAACAACGCCGTCGACCCTTGAGTATAAAACGGATACTGAACCTCCTCATCTTCAATTGATAATGCCACTAATTAATATCGTTGAAGATTGGAGTGTGCTATCTAAGTGAACTAGGAGATGCCTTTAGATATGCTCTTAGGTTGGAACATTTTGGTGGAATGAATTATGATCAGAAGAGTGCTGACCTTGTTGGTTTCCAGTTTCCCCCTCGTGTGCGTTCATTAAGTATAGAGAATTTGGCAGTAACTCGATATTCAATTGTACTCCCTTTTCCGAATCAGATAACGAAACTGAAACTTGTATCTTTAGGGTGGAGATATGAGTGCCAGTGTTTCTTGTTTACGAGGTGTCCGAATTTGGAAGTTCTATCCACTGCGGATAAATGCGGAGACAGGATTGCAAGTTATTGGTAAGGTTTGCAAGAAATTGCGCAAACTTACCCATCATGGGGTTGGGGTTGTGACCCACCTGGGATCTATTGTTGTGGCAAAAGGATGTACTAATTTGGAGTCTTTAAAGGTTAGCCTTACAGATATTTCAAATGAAGCTCTCGAGTGTGTAGGAACTCATTTGAAGAATCTTTGTACATTCCATATGGATTCGGTTAAGAAAGTTAGGACAAAAGAACTGCTGCTAGACAATGGGGTTCGGGCAATGCTAATGGGTTGCAGCAAACTTGAAAGGCTAGATATCAGTCTCTCTGGGATGGAGGTGGAGGATTGAAGGATGTGAGTTTTAAATATATCGGGGAGTATGGTGCTAATTTGCGGTCTCTATCTCTTACTTGTACAGGAAAGTCTAATGCAGGACTTGTGAAGTTATCAGAAGGGCGTCCAAGATTAAGAAAGTTATCTCTTAAGTGGTTTTCCCTTAAGCAAACAAGCCGTTGCCAGCTCTGTGTTTAATTTACCTTCTCTAACGTATGTTATACTGCTTTGGCACTCACTCGTCCAGAGTTTCGACTTACACACATTGGTATGTATGTTCACCGTCATTAACTAAAAAAAATCGTTCTTTTCCTTCTAATAGTGCTTTGTATTACTTTCTAATAATAACAGTGTCTTACTTTGGGAGTTTTTGTAGCCTTGGAATATCATGATTGTGAAATTTTATCAATTGCATGCTTTCTATCTTTTGGTTAGCACGAGTTAGGTTTTTTTACGAGTTTTCTATTAGACCAAATAAGGGGTTTCTGTATATCTCATGAGCCTAAAGACACCAGAGTGAAAGCATGTATAAGGCTAAGTGTAATGGGCGGGACGCGTTTGGGTAAAGGATTACGCATGTTCTAAAGGATTGCACCATCGCATTTTTAAATACACCTAGCAACTTGGGACCAAATCCTGCCGACGAGAGGTGTAAATGGCCTATGCATAAAGATAATGAATTAAAAAGTGGATAAAGTTTATGTAATTGATTCCGAATATTAATAAAGATGGCCTTAAAATTTTAGAACTGCACTTCATTTATGATAGAACTCTGAACTTGAGTAACTATCTATAGGGGTCTCGGTACGACTTTTTAAAACATACAGACTCGTGTATTTCTTAATTTCTTCTCTTGAAAAGGATCATGTGTGCTGGCATTGAACAATTACAGGAAATGTGCACTAGTTGAGCATATTTGTAGCACCATACTGGGGGATGGTGATTGCATAGAATCCACTTAGAGTGCAGTGGATATACAACACATAAGGAAACCAAAAGCTAATGAAATTAGTTAAAAGACACGGAAAAA
>BQNB010038916.1:0-18559 GCA_026074375.1 Tanacetum coccineum | reverse complement strand
GGGTCAAATTGCCCCATCTTATTAGAGCAGTAAGAAGGGCTGGTCAAATTGTCACGTGGGTCAGCGATCCTATGCATGGAAACACCATTAAGGCTCCATCTGGACTCAAAACTCGCCCCTTCGATTCTATTAGGGTAAGTTACTCATCTCATCGCTTGTATCTGTTCTTTAGCTGCGTCGTAACTTAGAAATTGGATTAAACAAGGTTTTTATTGCCCCTCGTGTTGGTCCATGTAGTGTCTCTATCCCCCTATGAAAAATGCCTTTTTAACGTGTTACCTACTACCTATTGTGTGGACCTTGTTTGCAATGATACGAGGTTAGGTGTGCTTATAGGCTTGAAATTTTGAGTCAAGTCTTTATCTAGTGGTTTATAGGAGCACCTCTCTTATTTGTCGTATAGTTTGGGTCTTGATCATTAAGAAATGTCGACATATTCTTGACCCAAGCGGCAAACCAATTATGTCATGTTTGCCATGTGCATTCATTTAGAGGTAGGGGCCATTCGTGTCATACATTCACAACGACAATTGCTCTAGAAATTGCCGGACTCTTTTTAGAAGAACACTTTAAATAGAAAAACAAGAATGAACTCTCATCCTACATTTTTAACTGTCAAGTATGTGAAGCCTAAGACAAATATATTGTAACAGGCGGAAGTGAAAGCATTCTTTGATGTGCACGACCAAGAAGGAAGCCACCCGGGAGGAGTTCATCTAGAAATGACGGGTCAAAATGTGACAGAATGCATTGGTGGGTCAAACAACTTAACCTTTGATGACCTTGGCTCACGTTACCACACTCACTGCGATCCACGTCTCAACGCATCTCAATCCTTGGAGCTTGCATTCATCATAGCCGAGCGACTCAGAAAGAGAAGAATGGGATCAGTGGCTCTCTAAGAGCTTATGAACTCCTCACTTATGTTGTCAAGATTGTTTGTTTTGACTTGTATTTTATGGTTTTGTATTGTATGTGTATACTTGAAGACAGTTGTTGGCTTTGAGAGTTTGGGAATATGATGAGGAAGTGATATCTAAAGTTATGTATGAATTGACAATATTAAATTGCTATTCCCATTAATAAATTAAAAGTAAAGATTCTCAACAATGACTTTATACTTTCATAGTATTAGAAAGGGAAAATTTCTAAAATAGATCGGTCGCCTAAAGTGTTTACCTTTTCTAGACCTCAAAAAGTAAACTTCTCAAAATAGACCAGTCGTTTGGTCTTTCAAGTCGCTTAAATTTTTTTTCACTTTTTGTGTAAGTTACTTTTCAGACATGTTTTTAGGAGACCTGCTTAATGTACTTTTAGGAGATTTTTTTTTGTCATTTTCTGAAAAATTAGTCGAACATAATAGTACTTTTATAATCTAAAAATTAGGAGACTTACGGCATATGTACTTTAGGCGACTTTTTAAAGTTAATTTTTTTTTGTCTTTTTAAATATTGGAAGTTGCGAAATAAGCGACTTACGAGTTAAGACAATTTACTTTAAGAGACTATTTTACTTTTTTTTACTTTTTAATTAATAATAACCTTTAAACACTTTTTATTAAATTTTATTGAGTTCATATCTATTTATCTTTCACCAAAAGGAATAGGCACTATTTTTTGGCCTATTCCTTTTTATTCGTCTTCACTTTTGAATCCGATGCTACTGTATATTTGCAGCATATCTGGAATGCTGACACATTTGCTCCATTTTTACGCAACTACACATATTTGTTCTTTGATTTATACATGAAAATGACGGTTCAGTTGATCATTTAGAAACAAAATGTGTTGGTATCGTGTAGCTCGTTGTCAATCACATGCGAAAAGGCCGAGCTTATCAATTCTGCCTGCAAAGGACCATCTGGATTCTGTGCCACATAACTTTCTTTATGACTTTGGTTAAAGGTTATTATAAATTAAAAAGTAAAAAAGTCTCTTAAAGTAAAATGTCGTAAGTCGCTTATTTCGCAACTTCCAATGTTTAAAAAGACAAAAAAAGTTAACTTTAAAAAGTCGACTAAAGTACATATGCCGAAAGTCGTCTAATTTTTACTCCTTCCGTCCCAAAATTATTGTCTCCAGACAAAAAACACACAGTTTAAGAAAAATGCATTTATTACTGCTTTCTCTTTCTTACTTTTTGGCAGAATGACAGTTTTACCCTTAGCTAATTAATTAAAGTCTTCTTTAATGTTTGTAATTATAATTTCAAACAAGGTTAATATAGTAAACTTGATAAAACTTTCTTATCTATTTTTAGTAGTGGACAATTAAAATGGGACATCCCAAAAAGGAAACGTGGACAATAAAAATGAGACGGAGGGAGTAGATTATAAAAATACTATTATGTTTGACTAATTTTTCAGAAAAGGACAAAAACATGTTTGAAAAGTAACTTACACAAAAAGTGAAAAGTTTTTTAAGCGACTTAACAGACCAGACGACTGATCTATTTTGAGAAGTTTACTTTTTGAAGTCTAGAAAAGATAAACACTTTAGGCGACCGGTCTATTTTAAAAATATTCCTTATTAGAAAAATGTTACTATGAATTGATCGAAATAGTATTGGAAACTTGATCACAGTCTCACATAATTATGTAATGATAAGACAAGCTAACTACGCTTTTAATAAATTTTTAGGACGTGTGCAATGCTTAACCACCAACACACATGTAGAAAATAAATATTTGATGAATCCTCAAGTTTTAGTCTCTATTTTCATTTTGAAATGTCTAAAAAAAATAGTTTTTTTTATTCTTGTCTCAACTTATTAAAAAAAAGTTTAGTAAGTGATGATGATATTTGATTGGTTGAAAAATATAATGGTTTCACTTTTTTTAAATATGTTTTGTCTGAAAACAATAATTTTAAAACAAAGAAAGTATATATCGTTATCTTTGATAATAACACAAAAGTGTCTCCAGAATCCACCAAAAAATTACGAGAACCACGAAAAAGATAGGATTGAAGGGGTGTACTAAGGGTATCTTGCACTAAAAATGAGTGCGAAGCAAGGGTGTGGGGATAGTCATATGATCGGGGAGACGATAATAACAAATACAGGTTTAAAACATGGTTTATCCTAATACCTCTTTTCATTTAGCAAATCCTAATCACACGAATGTGATCTCATTTGCGGTCTTGGAATGTATCACAAAAGAAAGTTCTAGAATTTAATATACTACCAGTACACTCTCATATAGTTTTAACCGATACCAATGCACCAGAAAAAACGACAAAACCACATATGCATGATCAAATCCATGAACGCGACATATATGATTGCTCATTCCTTAACTAGAGCAAGCTAAAGGTAAAACTATCTTAAGCACCAAAGATGGGTGCTTAAATTCCTAAAGATCTAGGGGCAAACCACACATTTTTAGGGTGGAATTTTTTTAGAGTGGTAGGGTTTTTATGCTAGTCATATAATTCCTATCCATGAGACGCGAATAATACTAAGTTTTCATCGGTATGTGACATAATTTTTTGAGGCAATTTCATATTTCCCCTTCTTTTAGTTGGAAATTTCATATATACCCAAACATGCATTAAAAACATTGTACATTATGCATTCAATACTTGTACTTTAGGTATATATGAAATTAATCATCAAACTAGGGTGATATATGAAATTAATCATATTATTTGGGCAATTTCATATCTCCCTTTGTTTTAGTTGAAAATACAAAATATACTTTCACATTTTTTGTCCAATTAAAACATGCTTTCGGTTCAAGTTGGGAGTTTGCGGTAAGCAGGGTGTCGGAACACTAAGAGTGAAACATTTATTCTATATTTTTATCAGTATTTTAATAGTTTCTCAATTAGTCTATTTATGGATAAACCTATGTTTTATACGTTGTCTATTGATATGGGGTTTTCAGCTGAGAGACTGGTCTCGGTTGGTGGTGGACAAATTCTCAATTCAATACACAATAAACACAAAAGAAGAACATTAGAAGATAGAAAATCGGTACAAGCCAAATGATAGAAAATTGTATTAGCCATATTAAATCCGGTTCAATGTTGGTTTGTTTGTTTTAATGCAATGATTTACTTATCTCGAGGCGGCATATCATTCTTAAGACTTAGGCGGGTCATCATCCTAAGACCTAGACATGATTAACCCTGTCACAATTAAACGCATCCGCATAAAGCATCCTTTAGTTAAATTATAATCTATCTTAGGGAATTAAAGCAGTGGTGATCTGTAAAACCTAGCCCAACGGACTTTACCCCATTTATTATTTGATGGTGTTTTATCTAACGGTACGGTACACTTATTTCAAATCATTATCAAGATTAATTAAGAGCATGATTGCTGAAACATAAAACGAGGGTCACCTACCGGTCAAAATAAGCTCATAATAACAAGGACAAGACAAAAACGTTTATTTGTTGATCCTATTGGTCCAGTAATATAAAATACGATATGGAGAGCTATCCCGATATCTAGATTACTTTTTGGGTATCACTAGACCCAGTTGAATGACATGTCACATATTCAAATCCAATAACTAGTACTTGAGGTGATAAACATATCATAACTAATCAACGATTATTAAGTATGCGATTTTAAAACAAACCAAACATTGAACTTTCATTAAGATGGCTAATACCCGAGGGTATTAGCCCACAACCATTGAAATTATACAAGCGTAATCAAACATTTGAAATCGAACGATTAAGAGAGTAAAAATTATACGATGTCTTCTATGAATTCGTGATCAATGCTTGACCTTGGTGGCTGATCTTCTCTTCTAAAATTTGTCTTTTAATGAGTATGGTATAAAGAATATGATATTGCACACTAAAAACTCATTTTTGAGTCTTCTATTTATAGTGTCTAAAAAAGATCCGATACGCCGTATCTGACAAGGTCGATACGGTGTATTAGGTTGGATTCCTTGGAGTGCGCGCTACGTTCTCAACCAATCAGTGATACATTCCCAATTTACTTTATTCACTGTATCTTCGAATAGTTATCTTCATGGATACGGCGTATGTAGACAGAAGGGATACGCCGTATTGGGAATTGGTCAAACGCGTTTTCTTGTGAAATCCAGGCGCTGATACGCCGTATCTCCTTAGTTGGATATGGCATATTGGTCAGAAATCAGCAATCTTTAAATATCTTTATTTTAGCTCCAAATTATGCGCCTTTTAGCATGTCCTCACAAAACACTCTTGAATTACTGCATTTACCAACTTTAAAGCAATTAAGTACCAAATAATATAATAATTATATAAAAGTGGGCAAAACAGATGGGATAAATGATATAATAAAGTGACGTTATTTGATGTCATCAAATATCCCCCACTTGAATCCTACTTGTCCTCAAGTAGACCTTAGAAAAAGTTTTAGTTTATGAAAATGTGTCCCAATCGAAGTTGTGGATTTTCCATTTAAGCATCGTTTTGTCCTAATCACCTGTACATAACCAAGCTCCTCAGTTCCCCCTCCCTATACTGGGAACTACATGCCCTCAAGACCTGACTTATCCTTTGCTAGGTTAGATGATTCTGTCTATAAGACTAAAGTGAGTGAAATTAAAACTAGTATATCTAAGAATAGTAAGGATATTGTAGAAAAGCCTAAAACTGTTAGGCCTAGTGCTCCTATCATTGAAGATTCGAACACTGATATCATCAAATAACATCATACTTTACTATCATTTATCCCACGTATTTTACCCACTTTTATATAATTATTGCAAGATATTGATACTTAATTGATTAAAGTTTATTATTGCAGTAATTATGGAGTCACTTGTGAAGAAGAAGCAAAAAGGTGCAATTCTAAATCTTAAACGAAGACATTTGAAGAATATTATGTGACAACCGTGATTTGAGCAGGTTAGTTTAAACATTTAGAAATGGCTAAGAGTTCATTTTTATGTGTGTAAGTGTTGTTATAGAGACATTATTGTATGAGACAAAGAGTGTCATATACACCGATCATAAATCTCAGCATATCTTTAGTTCAGAAAGAGTTAAATATCATAGTGTCGCCCGAATAAAGTTTGTTTAGTGATTATGACTGTGAAATCCTTTACTACCCTGGTAAGGCGAATGTAGTGCAATCCACAAGTAGAAAAGAAAGTGAAAACCTAAGATAGTTAGACTATAATATACCTTCAGTTAAGTATCAAGGATAGGATACTAGTGGCTCAGAAGGAGGCGTCTGATGAGTCTGCGTGATTGCAAAAAGTTTTAGATGAGATGATTGAACTTAGGAATGATGGAGCATTGTATTACCTGGATCGAATATGGGTCCCTTTGATGGGTGATGTGAGAACCCTGATAATGGACGAAGCCCATAAGTCGAAGGTCTTCTGTACACCCATAGAGCTGATAAGATATATTAATGAACCTTTAGAGAGTAGGTATTAGTGGCCGTGTAAGAAGAAGGACATGATTTGTATGTGATAAATGTTTGAACTTGTTTAAGGTTTAAGGCTGAACTTCAGAGGCCGTCTACTTGCTGCACAACCTGAGATTCTCGAATGGAAATGAGAAGTGGGATAATAATGGATTGTTGTGACTAAGTGTATGCCCTAGACGTAGTGGCATGACACAATCCTGGGTCCTTGTATACGATTGACAAGTCTGGTCTCATTTTCCTACCTAGTGCGTAAGATTATAAATGATAGATTGCTAGTTTTAACCTGATGAATTGTTTGCTAAGGCATGGTGGGTGCGATCTTCGATCATATCCTGATCATGATAGTCGGTTTCACGCGAGTGTTTGGCAGTCGAATGCAATGAGGCATTAGAGAACCCGGTAGACATAGTACGACCAACCACCCCAGACCAATGTTAGAGTGAGCGTACTATACAGAACTTTGGAAGACATTCTTAAGCGATGTGTCCTACACTTCAGGGAAATTTGGATGTTCATCTTCCATTATTGTGTTTCGTATAACATTAGTTTTCATGACTAGTGTGAGATGTCGCGTTTAAAGCTCTGTAAGGTAGGAAGTGTCCATCCCGATTATGTAGCTAGATTGGAGATGTCAGTTGATAGGACCTGAGTTAATTGCAAGAGACCATTAGAAGATCCTCGCAGATTAAGATAGACTTAAGGCTGCGCGTGATCGTATATAAATTATGCTGATAAGAGGAAGGAACCTCTAAGTTTAGTGTAGGTGACATTCTTGCTCAAAGTTCGCCTTGAAAGGAGTGGTATGCGCTTTGGGAAGAAGTGAAATTAGCACCTAGGTTTTGTTGGACGCTTTTGATATTATTGAGAAGGTAAGTCCATATGGACTACGGTTAGGATTTGCCTGAGGAGTTGTGAATGATGAATATGACATGTTCCACTGTCGAACCTAAGAAGATGTTTGGCTGATCCAACCCTGCAAGTGCCCTTGGATGAGATCCAAGTTGATGCTAAGTTGAATTTCGTGGAGGAGCCTATGGAAATCTTAGAACGAAAGGTTAAGAAATTAAAGCGGAGTAGAATTGCCATCGTCAAGGTTCAGTGGAATTTGAAACGTGGGAGACGTAAGAGTCATTGAAACTTAAGTACACCCGCATCTTGTTTAGTGCTGATAGAGTAGCTGTATTTAGGGTCAAAATTCTTTTAAAGGGGTAAAATATAACCCTCGCCTTTGTGAGTTTGAATTGTTCATAATATTAGTCTTTGACTACTTTGGTGTTTGCCATGTTGTTTTTTAGATTTTTGTCTTTTTTTTTTATTTTTTTGTATTTTTTTAGATTTGTTTATTGTTTAATTTTTTTTTTTTTTTTTTTTTTTGTTTTTTTTTTTTTTAATTATATTTTTTTTTATTTTTGTTTGTTTTTTTTTTTTTTTTTTTTCTTTTTTTTTTTTGTTGTATTTTTTTTTTTTTTTAATTTTTTTTTTTTTTGTTTTTTTTTTATTTATTGTTTTTTTTTTTTTGTTTTTTTTTTTTTTTTTTTTTTTTTTTATTTTTTTTTTTTTTATTTTTTTTTTTTTTTTTTTATTTTTTTTTTTGATTTATTAGAACTTGTACCGTGTTGACGGTGGTGATTTTATAGAAATTGTTGAAAATAATGGTTATATTAAGATAAATACTCCCTCTTAAGGTTATAATGTGTTATTTCTATTCCGGGTGTGACCCTGAATTTTGAGAAATGCCAGAAAAAAAAAAAAAAAATGAGTCCCAACACGTCCGTTAATGTCCAAATGAGTTTTTAAGAAAAGTAACGTGGAAATATGTCAAGTAAATACTCTAAGCTATTGGAAAAGTATTTTTCAGGAAATAAAAATGCTAATTAACTTTGGGGAATATTTTACGGTTGAGTTTTACGAGCTTTTAAGTGAACCCGACACAAAACGAAACTCCTCCGAGACCGCTTTGGTATACCTTAACCGTCGAGACAAGGAGGGGACAAGGGTGATTATTTTTAGCACCTTGTCCCTTGTTGTAACAAGTATTTGCATATATGATTTTGTTTGATACCAAAACAAACACTTCTCATGTGTTTTACAAAAATTAAAACACACTTCTCTCTTTTTCTTTCTTGGTTCGGCCGAAGTCACCAACACACACAAGTCATACATTTTTGAATTTCTTTGGTTAAGAACTTGAAGTCATAGAAGCCTTGGGTTGATTCTAGTGCACGGGTTAGCATTTAAACAACGCTTAGGTTGTCCGGTTCGCGTCAAGATTTATTTTGAAGACCATTTTGCAAGTCTTTTAAATTTAAATTTACTTGACCCTTTTGGGTTTTAGTGATCATATATGTTAGTTGTCCCCCAATCTTTAAAATCGAAAGCGAAAGAGTTTATAAATGACATATAGGTGCTTTGAGGTTCGAAAGGAAATAGAAAAGATATGAGGTTTGTTAGTTTTGAATATTGTGGTCGAGATGATGAAACTTATATATTCTATGTAGCTTATTTTTGTATATGGCTAATATTGGCTTATAAGCTCAGAAATTTTTGAGGGTTTCAAGGAAAAAGTTTTTGGATTACTAGTATGTCGTATTTTTGTGAATTATTATTATAGCTTATGGTGATAACCAAATGCGATACGTAGCTTATTAGCTTATTTTTAAGCTTAATAAATATATTTTGGAGCTTATGGACTCACGGTCCAATAAGCTCATTTAAGCCGTGGCTTATGGGGGGCTTATTGTGGTCCGGATTACTTTATTACTTATTGATTTGAGTTTATATACGCTATTGGGCCTTGGTTTTGGACTTAGAACGTGTTTTGGATATGTAAAATCCTTAATGGACCCTTATTGGGCCTTAAAGGCCAATAAGCTTTATCTAGTCATTTTAAGTGTTTTGGCGGACTTTTGGAAAGTGAAATATACTTGTGAAGTTATATTGAAAGTCGTTTTGAGAAAGTATTTTTGGTTAAACGTCGTGAAAGGTGTTTTTGGAATTTGGGTCGAATAGTGTCGAAATGGAAATTGATTGAGAATAAGGTTTTAAAAACCTTGGGAAACTGTCATATAAACAACAGGTCCCAATGCCAAAATTTCGTATAAAATTTATACTTAGATTTTTCACTTAAGACGTGAATTTTATTTTAATATAATAAAAATAGTATATTATATTATTAATAATCGACCTAAAAGACAGAAAATATAATTTTCTCGAAACTTTCTAAAATGTTAGCGAACAATAAACGTTTTAATTCTATATTAAAATGATATATGTATGTAACTAAGTGTATCGAATGACTTATCAAGATATATTTTTATAATTATTATTATAAAATTTTCTTTAATACTTACTATTTAGCTAAGATATAAGTATAATGTAATAAGAGTATGTTTCGATATGGTATTTTTGGAATTAAGTTGTCAACACCATCACACCACTAAAAATGTATTAATATAACGTACAACAATGCATATGACCCATATGCATCAAAACTGAAAACTATTTTGTAAGAAATGAATTATTAAAATGGACATGTAAATTGACTAGGTCGTGTGCAGACGTCGTTGTATTTGCTTGTGTGATTGAGATTTGGTTGCTAAAGACTTGCTTGAGGTGAGTTCTCGTAGCCCCATTTTTTTACTGTTTTCAGTTGGGGGAAAATGATACTCAAATGTGTTTTGAACTGTTTTATGAACTTGCAAAATGTTGGTTATATTTTTTGGGATAATTTATGACTTATAATAGTTATGTGAATAATATGTGATGTGATATAACTTGCATGAACTGTGTTTGTCATACAAGGGTTGTGATTTTGACTTGCATGTACTAGTGATGGCATGCAAGGTTGTTTCCCTGCCCTAATAGAAGTGCCCAACTGGTTAAGGCCCTTTAGGTGCTTGAAGTGACATATCGGAGTTGCGGGCTCCAAGATCATTGGTAAATGCTAGTTTTGGGTGACTATCGAGGATGCTAGGTACCGATCGCACATGATTAGCGGGATCTTAAGTTCATGGATTGTGCATATATTCCCCTGTCAAATAGTAATATTTCCACTTTTTAAAATGATTGGCACAAGTTAACTGGGTTTAAGACAAACCTACGACTAACCAACATTATTGTGACAGTTTTTCGAGTATCATTTCGCGAGTGACAGTTAATGATCATTAATATTTATGGTGTCATGTGGCAGACTTTTAGAGGAACCCGTAGAGAATCTTGTTTGAGAAGTCTGGCATTTTGAGTTTGTTATGTATTGTGTTTTTCTTGATGATTGAGTTAAGATGGTGAGACCCTTGTTGAGGGGTTATGTTGTAATAATTGCGACTAATGATGATGTGTTCTTGATTTGGACATCACTCAAGTTTGTTTTGAGGTTGTTGGCCCATCAAGACACTTTCATAGATGCATTTTTAGTTATTCTCTATTATGTAACTTGTGTTATATTGATCATTAGGTTAGCATTCTTGTGTTTTCCTCGGCCGCTGACGGGTTGACATAGAAATCTGTAACTGTCTTTTTGAGCTTGGGGTTGTTTTAGTCTTGAAAGACTTACGTTTTGCTTTCCCAACTCACAAGAAGAACAAAGATGATCTTTGACAAATTTGAACTTTAGAATACCAATCACAATATCATTCTTTGAAAGCAAGTTAATAGTATTGAAGTTCAAATGTAAAAGACGACGATGCCATAACCATGCTTGAGACGATGTAGCTTTAGCCATTAAGCAAATTGGATTGGAAAAAGTTGTATTTTGAAAGATGAATAAGAGATCTTGCATGAGATCCGGAGTAGATCATTTCCTTTCAAATCACGAATATAACATGTAGATTTCCGAAAAGCAACTTCCAAATCCACATCACATAATTGACCAACTGAGAATAAACTGCGATTCAGCCCTTCGACGTAGTAAACCCTTTTGATAGTGACATTGCCTTGAACTAGATCTCCATATCCAAGAATCGGTGCAAATTGATCATTTCTAAATTTTACCTTTCCGAGAAATTTCTCCATGAAGTTAACAAGAAACTTGAGATTTCCCGTCATGTGCTTTGAGCACCCAGAGTCGACGATGAATAGAATTATCTCTACGAGCTGCAAAGAATTAGAAGACAATAGAGTATTGGACAAAGTGGATACCCTAACAGTCTTGGGTTCTGAAATATTAAAAGTTCTAGATTCAATTCTTAGAGGCATACTAACATTCGTGTTTACATTTCCTGATTCAGACTTAGGTTCCCATTTATAGCCTGGTGGTGTAAGCTTAAGGTACCACCAACTACAAGTCTTGCTAAAATGCTGGTATAGCTTTCTATATGTGCTTCTAGGTTTCTTGATAGTGGATTCTGAAGCAACTGTTTTCTTATGGGGTGTTGCAACAGATTGGTTGACTGTTCTCTTGGGTTCTCTAGTACTAATAGGCACAACAATGGGCTTCTTAGTTCTAGAATTCACGCCATTAATATAATGAAGAACACATAAATCATGATTGTCATTCAACACACATTTTCCATAAGTCACTCAAACAAAATTAACATTCAAGGTCTTAACATTCAAACTGTCATTACACGCAGTTACAGACGTTTTATTATTAGAAAACTTAAAAATCCTACGGTGGTCTTCTACTTCCTGCTTCTTCCCTTGACTATTGTTATGCAAGACTCTATCTTCCAATCAAAAAAAAAAAAAAAAAAAAAAAAAAAAAAAAAAAAAAAATAAAAACTATTGCTTTTAAGCTGTGGTCTGCTAACACTAGTAGTAGGAATTACTCCTATAGGTAAAGACACGCGTTTGTTAGTTTTCCTAATGTCTTTTGGTAACTGTGTTGTTCTAGTTTGATTTGGCCTTGTGTGAACTTTGTACATTCATGGTGCAATCACATTTGTGTTCTTTTGAATTGATTCTTAATTTGTGCAGTGATTGGTTTTGAAAATTTTTATGACAAATTATTTCTGGTGTCCGACCTTGACTTTGAAAAATCTCTCTTTTTAAGAGAATCTGAAAAAGGAGTCGGTTTTCCCAAAATTAATTGTTTTTTACTTTTAAAAGCATTTAGTTGATGAACAAACGATGGTTTTTCAAACTTAGTTTCCACAAATTTTCATTTCATCTTATCAATAAGTTTCTTCAACTCACTTATTGCAATGTTCTTGTCTTGTAACTAAGTTTTCAGATCTTGAATTTCAAAAAATTTGTCATTAAGTTCTCGAAATGAAGATGATTCTTTTTGTTTCCAAACTTTGTCAAGTTTAATCTGTTCCTGACTTTGTTGTAAAGCAAGTTCAAGATTAATTGAGTGTTGTTCAAGTTCAGAAAACCTTTTTGACAATTCATTAAAGGATTTGTTGTTGACATGTTCAGTTCTTTTTGAAAGCTCATTTTCAAGACGTTTACATTTTTCTAATATCCCTAAGTATTTACATGCTAAATCCGAATGTTCATCAAGAGTAGTATACACACCAAGTATAGCATTGTGTGATCGGCATAGTAATAATTCTCTAAAAGTCGTCATTTCGTTTAAACTGTGTTTTTTTGAGTCCTCAATGGAATCGAAGAGATTCAACTTCATTTTCAAGAGATTTAAAGTATTTCAAATCTTCAACCATTTCTTGTTTCAAAGCATTATAAAAATCAGAAACATCAGTTGATAAACGTTTTGCAGTTGGATGCAATTTCTGCTCAATTACATTTTTGAGACAATGGAAGTGTTTCATTCATTCGTTTTTCTAACAAAATCGTTTTCTTTATAACAACCTCGTTTGTTCGTACATCCTTTTCAGGTGTATAAATCACACGTGGATTATTTTGAAAATATTTTTGTTCAGGTGATTTTTCATGTTGAGAAACACATCAAATATTTTTATATAAATTATAAAAATATATATTAAGATTTGATTTTATTTAAACTTAACACATTTATCGTTTTCATTTATCGATCAAAACATATAAAAACAATTATGTTATATACATAACATAATTTATCATCGACTGGCTTTTGAAGAAACTTAAAATCCTATCATTTAAATCTATAACGTACCACGTTACTAGGGAATTTCTTGTGAGGGGTTTCATTTGGGTATACGTTTTGACGAGTTGCTGGATTTACGATTTAAAGTGTCCTTGCTCCTCAAACGTTTACTACATGACCTCTGGGTTATGATAGCCCGAAAAGTGATACGATATTTTCATAAGTTATCAAACCAAAAACTGTTAAACTTTATGAAATAAAGTTTGTAATATCAACAATCAAACTAAGACTTGACATATTACCCCAGGTTGCGTGACGAATCTGTTTACTCTCATTTGAATTAAATTTCAAATCAATCAACTACCTTGATAAGGTGAGTTCATAGTCCCACCTTTACATGTTTTCCAAACTCCGTGGGGAGATACATGCTATAAACCATGAATACAAGTGTTTTCCAACTGTATGCTATCCTGATATATTATTGCCTAAGTTTGCCTTCATTGCCAGTATTTCTTAATCATGAACCATTAGTCACTTGTGAGTGAACGTGAATATTGTGGATAGATCTATTGGGGGTGACGACTCTCGTTGGTGTACCCGTACATAGGGTAACCAAACGCACTATATTTGAGAACAAAGGATAACTTTGGCAAGTTACCTTTCCTTAAGGACAGTTGTTCCTTCAAGTCGTTAAATTAACTTCGGATGTTAACGTTTGGTTGCATGAGCTTAGGGCAATACTACTGTTTTTCATGATAATTATATTCGTTGCAATTATTACTATTTCATTGACTTGTATTCGACTATTACATTTCAAACACTATGAATTTCACTCAATCGTTGTGTTGACCATTTTAGCATGTTTATCTCAGGTGATTTAGCAATCTATGGCACAGAGTGGCATTGGACATGAGGACGTTCAAACCTGTTATCATTTAACTTTATGTTTTGAAATGTATTTTGGGACCTCCTTTGTAAAAACTCTGATAAATAATGAATGATAACTTATCTTTCAAAAACGTCTCTTTTGAGTCGTTTTCTATTATTGTGACTATGATTCATGAAGTAATACCCTAGATTAGCTTCCGCTGCTATATGTCTAATATGGGGATGTTACATGTTACATCCTTTCCCAGTTAGAAAAGCTTTGTCCGCAAAGCTTAGGGTGCGACATCACGTGCAGTTGAAGATTTAGCAAATAAGTGCGGTTATTTTTCTAAACTAATCTTCGCGCTCCTAGGTGAACTCGGGACCTCTCTTCGAGTTCCAGCGTACCTTGACAATTGGAATACGACTCTGCTTTAGACGCTTGACCTCGCGGTCCATGATCTCAACGGGTTCTTCGACGAAATAGAGCTTGTCGTCGATCTGGATCTCCTCTAGCAGAATAACGAATGTTTCGTCGGATAAACATTTCTTCACATTTAAAACATGGAAGGTATTATGCACCCTACTCAGCTATTCCGGGAGTTCAAGACGGTAAGCAACCGTTCTAACCTTGGAAAGGATCTTGAAAGGTCCGATATAACGAGGGTTCAGCTTTCCCCGTTTGCCGAAACGTATCACCCCTTTCCATGGCGACACTGATATCATCAAATAGCGTCATACTTTACTATCATTTATCCCACGTATTTTGCCCACTTTTATATAATTATTGCAAGATATTGGTACTTAATTGCTTAAAGTTTATTATTGTAGTAATTATGGAGTCACTTGTGAAGAAGAAGCAAAAAAGGCGCAATTCTAGAGCTTAAACGAATACATTTGAAGAATACTATTTTTTGCACCTATACACCGTATCCAGCAATGAAGATACGGCGTATCAGCGCCAGCTCAACACAAGAGACACATAATGATCAATTCCTGATCCGGCGTATCCACTACAACCAATACGCCGTATGCACAACTGTTCATCAGTTAAAGATACACATTTAATATGATTGATGGTAATTATCTTAATTTATTTGATCTTATCGCAGACTCCAAGGAAATTAACCCCTATACGCCGTATCCACTTATCCCCATACGGCGTATCCAGGCGTATTTCAAACACTATAAATACAATACTCAAAAACGAGTTTTGGTGGGTAATATCACATTCTCTGTATAGTATACAACTAAAGTCGAATTTCTTAAGCCAAGAAGAGTAGCCAAGGTCGAGCACTACTCCTAATTCCATAGAAGACATCGTGTAATTCTTACTTTCTTAATCATTTGATTTTTAATTGTTTGATCACGTTTGTAATAATGACAATGATTGTGGGCTAATACCATCAGATATTAGCCATGTTAATGAAGATTATAATGTTTGGTTTGTTTTATTCCGTCTTTGCTTAATTTATCGTTGTTGTTTAATTATGCTTATCGCCTTATACTTGTTTATGTGCTTGTACATGCGACCTATCATTCAACTGGGTCTAGGGAGACCTAACAAGTAACCTAGATGCCGGGTTGGCTCTCTATGTTGTGTTTTATATGCCCGGACCAATAGGATCACAAATGACACCTTATCATTACTCTTTGATTATGAGCTTAGTTGACCGGCAAGTGACCCGATAATTGTTCAACCAGTATTGTTTATTTATTAATTGGTATTGATTTTGGTGATGGACTACCGGTGTATAAAACAGCATCAAGCAATAAGTAAGTAAAGTCCCGATGGGCTAGGGTATTAACAGGATCACCACTGCTTTAATTCCCTATGGTAGATTATAATTAAACTATAAGATGCTTTATGCGGATGCGTTAATCGTGACAGGATTGTTCGTGTCTAGGTCTTAGGAAGAAGTACCGCCTAAGTCTTAAGAATGATATGCCGCCTTGAGATAAGCAGCCATTGCACTAATTAATCAAACCAGCATTTAATCAGATTTGCCATGGTTAATACAGTTTTCTATTATTTGGCTCGTTCCGCTCTTTTGTCTTGTGTTTATTTGCTTTAGTGTGTATTGTGCTTAGAATTGATATTTGTCACCATAAACCTGTGCCAGTCTCTCAGGCTGAAAACCCCTCTTTTTACCTCTAGTAAATATGTATAGCATAGGTTTAACCAGTAATTATACTAATCTAGATAGAATAAAATGTTGATAGAATATTAGGTTAACTCTCACTCTTAATGTTTGACACCCTACTTACCACGAAGCTACATCTTGACCGGGTATTGTGCCCGTTAGAGTGTTGTTTTTAGGTATAGTCAGCATAAAATAAATAGTAAAACTTGATACATAAAATAACACCTACATAATGACACATCAAGGTTTTTGGCGCCGTTGTCGGGGAGTGATTAGTTTAATCTTTATTCTTTTTAGTATTTCTAACCTTTAACTTGTTTAGTGTAAAATTATAAATTCTGATTTCTAACTGCTAATTGTTTAGTTTAATTGTGTGCTTTAATTTATTGCATTTAATTGTGTTTTATATAGTATTCTGTTCTGACTGATCACTTGATACGGCGTATCCACTAGTTGGATACGGCGTATCTAACTTTCTACTCAGGACAACGTGTTGTTTTTACTGTCTAAACGGCGTATTTGTTCTTCCTAACAAACGGCGTATTCAGTGAACTCGATACAGCGTACTGCTATTCAACAGACTCATACGACGTATTACTAATCAATAGAATACGGCGTATCGGTCATCTAATACAATATACAGAACTAAGAATTGATTTTCGTGTTTAAATTTCTGTATTCCTTCTCGTAAGAGCATATCCTACCGATTAATTCTCTGTTTCAGGTGGTGCATGACACAGAGCTCTACTAAAGAACTACTCTCACCTCTCGAAAACCCTGAACGAGTACTCCGCTCAAGAAGGAAGCTTTTCGATAACCTAAGCCTCGTGGAATTAAATCCACCGGAGGACGATTAACTTTCTGAAATCGAAGAGCATATAGAAGAAGAAGTTACAGAAATAATGGCGGAAACAATGGAACAATACATGAGCAAAACCCGAGAGGATTACGGGTCGGGCGTCACTAGGCCCACAATCAACCAAGACACCCCTTTCGAATTAAAGGGGCAATTTCTTAAAGAACTTCATGACAACACTTTCAGTGGCTCGGAACAAGAAGATGCAAACAAGCACATCGAAAAGGTTCTCGATATTGTTGACTTATTTCACATCCTAAAAGTAACTCATGATCAAATCATGCTACGAGCCTTCCCCGTATCTCTTACTAGAGCCGCAAGCAGATGGCTAAGGAACCAACCATCAGGCTCGATTACAACATGGGAAGTTCTCAAAACTAAGTTTCTAAATAAATACTGTCCACCTGCTCGTACTACAAAGAAAATGGAGGAAATCAACAACTTCCAGCAGGAACCCGATGTAAGCCTTTTTCGTGCATGGGAAAGATTTAAAGAACTGCTAATGAAGTGTCCTCAACATTACCTAACTGACATGCAAGAAGTCATCTTGTTTTATAATGGGCTCGATGTTCCAACTCGACAAATCCTGGATTCAAAGGGTGCCATACCTTCAAAAACTGCTGCTGCTGCTAAAACAACCATCCAAGAAATGACTGAATACTCCTAGAAATGGCACAATGGAACATCTTCAAGAACCAGAAGTACTAAAACTTCTGACGAGCTTGCTGCTATCCAAGCCCAACTCAACAATCTCGGACAGGAAATAAAGAAGGTTAATAAGAAAGTATACGCTGCTCAGGTCAGATGCGAACTATGCAAGGGACCACACTATACAAAGGATTGTCCATAAAAGGAAGAAGGAAAAACTCTAGAAAAAGCCTACTACACACAGTTTGGTGCACCTTATCAACCTAAAGGACAATACAAAGCAGCTAGACCAGGATTCTACCAACGCAATAACGGAAATTCTTCGTACCCTGCTCGAAGAGAAACTATGGAAGAATCACTGGCCAAATTCATGGCCGAATCAGCTAAGAGGTACGAAGAGAACTCGAACATCATAAAAGAAATCCGAGCTTCTACCGATGCAGCAATACGAAATCAAGGAGCATCGATTAAAACCTTGGAACTACAAATTGAACAAATGAGTAAAGTATTACAAGAAAATGGGTTCGGAAGTCTACCTGGCTCCGCAGAAACAAATCTGAGAGACCAAGTAAATCGATCTCAACTGCTACAGCTGATTTATCTGAGATACGCCGTATGGAACATGGTCCATACGCCGTATCGAGATCACATCACGGATTCATGTTTCCCGAAACAGTCCCCTTCCCAAGACGA
>BQNB010038915.1:2806-37803 GCA_026074375.1 Tanacetum coccineum | reverse complement strand
AAGGCTATTAGAAGTGAGACAACTATTAGCAGTGAGAAGAACCATTAAAAAAATGAAAAGACTATTTGAGATGAGAAAAGACGTTTACAAGAAGTGAGGACAAAGATTTGAGGAGATTTATTATGTAGTGATTTTAAGGATTAGGTTTGTACTTCGTGAAAGGTAGTTTACATTTTATGGGTTGTAGAAATAATATTAGTTTGTGGTTATGTTGGTGGAGAAGGATTATGATAAGTGTAAAATACACATAACAGTTAATACCTAAAATGGCCCAATTAAACCCAAAACAGACAAAAAATGGCAAAAATATGCTTGCATTTGTGTTTTGTGTGTGCAGGTACGGATATATCAAAAATCACAAGAAAACCGTCAAAAACGGGCAAACACGGACACAGGAAACGAAAGAGCACAAGAGAAGCTAGAAATGCAAAGCTAAAGCCAGGAAAAGTAAAAAAAGTCAAAGCCATAAATCAAAAAAACCCAAATGTTACCCACATAGTCCCTTAAGTTTCAAAAATCACACAAATGGTCCCTAAACCTAAATGGGCCACACCTGGATCCAAAAGCCCAAAACCCTAACCCAATTCCCTTCTTTATAAAACCACAAGGACCATTTCTGTCATTCCTAAAACCTATTTTTACACTACAACCTTTATAAAACAAACACAAGGACTGAAGTTGCAAATTCTCCAAAGTTTAAAACGTATTTCCCCTCTTTCAGTTAAAAAATAAAATTTAACGATTCGCGGTTGAGGGGTAAAGAAAGAGTGTCGACATTGTTATCTTCAGACGCAACCTTTTCGAATGGAGATGTTTCCTTTTTGACATAGTCCCGAAGGAAATGGTGATGTATCATCGGTATGTTTCGTACGCGAAAATAATAATAATAATAATAATAATAATAATAGAGAAGAAAACAAACGAAGATGGAGGCGACGAGCTTGACAATGTCAAGACGGATGGTGGTTAACGTACGATGAACTACACTCATAGAGTTATGTAGCTCTTCTCGAGTATTGCGAATGTTCATAGAACAATCACACGATGAGGTATAACAGTTGTCTTAAAGGGTTTGATTCGCGGAAATAGTGGAGAAAAGAGATTAGCCATCTCTATGGTTGAAGAGGCGTGGTTAAGTGAGAAGAAAGAGGTGTGATCGAAAGACAAAGAGTGTTTTCGTCAAAGAGAAAGAATGTTTCATCGGAGAGAGAGAACGTTTTCGTCGAAGAGAAAGAATGTTTCGTCAAAGAGAAAGAATGTTTTTGTCGAAGAGAAAGAATGTTTTCGTCGAAGAGAAATGAAGAGCGTTTTAACTAATTTGTTAAAAGGCTTTGAATAGGGATTTTTGGATATGACCTTTAACGTTTGCAATCGCAAGTTTGAATATTTTGGATGAAATATTTAAGTTGTCAAACCTTTTAAAACTTGGAGGAGCTGTTTAGTTTATATCTAAGTTTAAATGACAAAAGAGTAGAATAATTTAGAAGAAAATCAAGGACGTTGATCAAAGGAGTGTGTGAGTGAAGACTCTAAGAGATTTAAGACTATTTTTTGCGACTCTTTTGAAAAATTTTGATTAGTGAACTCGGACGCGGAAGTAAAGATATTCTCGTGTGAGTTGAAAATATATACGTTAGATCGTTGTAAGGACATATTAGATATAGCAATCTAAGTTTATCTAAAGCAGGCATCGACAACAATAATCAACATAATTAAATGTGTAAGTCTGTTTGACATCTTAAACCTTATTTGCCATACTTCAACCGAAAATAGTGTGTAGGTGCACAATTAACATGGTAAGGTTAAAGTTAGAGACGCAAACAAAACATGATAATTTTAAATGTAAGCATCATGTAAAACATGTTAGCATTTAGCATTTAGGAGCATGTGTCATTTAGATAAACTAAGAGATATTTTATCTAAATTGCTAGAAAAAGGCAAACGCCTTTTTAATAGACATGCATTCAATAGCTAAGTAAACAATTATTGAGCATCAAGATAAACATGAAGGCATATAATTGCATTACATGGGGAGCAAGTTATCATCATGAAACTTCAAAGCCACTATGTGCAGGTGCTTTTGTCTAGAACGTATAGATTAAATATCGTAATATTTGCACTAACAATCTCCCCCTTTTTATGATGACAAACTATGTAAACTATAGCACATAGTAAAATTTAAAAGTTACTCATTTACACTTTATTCTCCCCCTTTTGTCGAAGCAAAAAGGTATAATATAGATTACGGTTGAAGCATATAGGTTGGAGGTTTGAGAAGAAGACATGCGAAGAGGATACGTGCTCCGGGTATATATGTTGGAGGAATAAAAAGAAGATAGGTGCTCCGAGTATATAGGTTTGAAGAGAGGATATGAAAAATAAAGGTGAATGTGATTGTGTGTTTCTTGGATAATTTAGACGAGGTTATGAGAAATGAGAGGAATGCTTGAAAAGAAGATAGGTACTTCAAGTACATAAGTTGAATGTATGAGAAGAGAACCTTAAGGTTGAGGGTGATTTTAAAGTGAATGAGGTGAAGTATTTGGAGTACGAATGAACCATTTATTGTATTTGACAATCCCCGATCCTATCTTTCTATAAAGGTGAGCTTGCATCATCCTAGTGAAGTCTTCTATCATCACGGTTTAACCAACTCCATGCTATTTACCCACATATCTCTAAGCTCCCCCTTGCTCATTGCATCCTTATGATAATTACATTCCTTGAAAAGTGACTCTAGCGGATCCATGGATCAAATTAATTTCCATTAGAACTCAAGATGTTCAATGAATGCAATTTAAATGAGTAGGACGCTTGTAAGTGATCCCCCTCGGTGTAAGCTCCCCCTTGTTTAGGACATCAAGGAATCAAGATACGGATGTGTGCTACAAAACAAAGTTAGTAGACAAGTGCACACATATATATATATATATATAGCAAGATATTATTGGGAGACTAGACAATTTTAGGTGTTAGTATTCTAAAGTATGACACTTTAAGAGAAAGTTAGAAGCTAGACACATGCAAGCATTATTTTAAAAACAACAATCTAAATGATATAATTAAAAGACTCAAGACGTATGTTTACGGAGAAAGATTAGACCGACTTTTAATAAACGAGAATGGGATTCGTTTATTGATTGACACAAAAATATTATGAGAATGACCTTTTAAAAGTAGACGGATGACACTTAATATCTTGGCAAAAAAATTATATATATATATATATATATATATATATATATATATATATATATATATATATATTAAAAGAGTAAAAAGAAAAATAAGACAAGGATGGAGACGATATGCTCTTGGATGTGAATGAGAATGATTCCATAGAGCCGAAAAGTGGGAAAGGATAAGGGAGACTAAAGAAGGAGCGTGTTGACGAGAGGTAGTTAGAAGAGATTGATATATCATTTGCACTAACAATTGATGTGCGTGTGATCTTATCAAGACAAAGGTGGATGATTATGAATTCAAAGGTTTGTTTGGTATTTTGTTGTTTGACAATGTGGTGACTCAATAGCACTTGAAGATTGAATATCTTCTTTATGTTCTTCACTTTTTAGAAAGTGGAAAGTTTAGCGAAGGAGTGACATTTGCATTTCGCAAATTACTTAAATATTTCGGATGAAATAATTAAGTTGTCAAGGGATATAAGAGGAATTCTAATAGTAACAAGACTATTAGAAGAGAGAAGAAACGTTTAGAAGTGAGAAGAAACGTTAGAGATGAGGAGACTTATTAGAAGTGAAAAGAAACGTTTAGAAGTAAGAAGAAACGTCAGAAGTAAAAAGACTATTGAGAAAGAGAGGAACCGTTTAGAAGTGAAAAGACCATTCGAAGTGAGAAAAGAGGTTTACGAGAAGTGAGGACCAAGATGTGAGGAGATTTATGAGTATGACGATTTAAGGATTGTGTTTGAGAATGATACGCATTTCATTATGAAATTCACTTGACTATTAACAACATAAGCAATGATGCTTATGAGTGTTAGGATATGAGGATGACCCATTAATCTATAGAGAGATATTGGGCATAGGTTTGTGTATTATGAAGGGTAGTTTACTTTTCATGGTTTGTAGAAGTGATAAACGCTATTAGTTTGTGATTATGTTGGTGGAGAAGAATTCATGATGAATTTTATTATGAAGATGACTCGGTGGATGACTTAAGACTCGTTTTTCATTTCACCTTATTGGTTTGAATGTGTACTAGAACTAGTAATTATTGACAAGAGTGAATAATAGTTAATGAGGTTTGAGTGAAGAATAGATGCCAGCTCACAGAAGAGGAAGAAGAGAGAGAATGGTGTTCATTTTATGATTAGAAAAGGAAATGAAAGATATCACAAGCCAGCTGCCGACGGTCCCATATATATATGGGGGCCGCTTGTTTTAATCAGGGGGCTGCCTGGTTTATGGGGACCGCCACCAGCAAAGATGTTGTTGAAAAAAAAATTCGAACGGAGTGACATTTTAATTTGCATTTTGCTAACTAAAAATCCTTAAAACACTTCGGATGAAGTAATTAGGTTGTCACGACACGAATGGAACATAGACTAGAATCGAGACTTAGAAGAAAAGAAGAGACCAATTTACAGAATGTGTTTCATCATTCCTAAACCTAGACGAATATAATTTAACGATTTGCGGTTGAGGGTTAAAGAAAGAATGTCGACATTGTTATCTTCAGATGCAACCTTTTCGAATGGAGATGTTTCCTTTTGGACATAGTCCCGAAGAAAATAGTGGCGTATCTTCGGTATGTTTCGTACGCGAAAATAATAATAATAATAATAATAATAGAGAAGAAAATAAACGAAGATGAAGGCGACGAGCTTGACAATGTCAAGACGGATGGTGGTTAACGTACGATAAACTACACTCACAGAGTTATGTAGCTCTTCTCGAGCATTGCGAATGTTCATAGAACAATCACACGACAAGGTATACGGTTGTCTTAAAGGTGGTAGCGGAAATTGTGGAGGAAAAGGATTAGCCATCTCTATGGTTGAAGAGGCGTGGTTAAGTGAGAAGAAAGAGGTGTGATCAAAAGACAAAGAGTGTTTTCGTCGAAGAGAAAGAATGTTTCATCGAAGAGAAAGAATGTTTTCGTCAAAGAGAAAGAACGTTTTCGTCAAAGAGAAAGAATGGTTCGTCAAAGAGAAAGAACGTTTTTGTCAAAGAGAAAGAATGTTTTCGTTGAAGAGAAATGGAGAGCATTTTAACTAATGTTGTTAAAAGGCTTGAATAGGGATTTGTGGATATGACCTTTAACGTTTGCAATCGTAAGTTAAAGATACTTGAATATTTCGGATGAAATATTTAAGTTGTCAACCCTACTTGGAGGAGCATTAGATTTGTATCTAAGCTTTACTTGACGAAAGGGTAGATGATTTGTAAGAAAGCTAGACGATGATCAAAGGAGTGTATGAGTGAAGACTCTAAGAGATGTAAGACCATTTTGCGACCCTTTTGAAAATTTAGATTAGTGACTCGGACGCGAAGAAAGATATTCTAGTGTGAGAAAATATATACATAGATGTATACAACATATAGATATAAGCATGTAAGTTTATCTAAGCATGCATCAACACAATAATCAGCAAGATTAATGTGTAAGGCTGTATGACATCCAAACCTTATTTGTCATACATCAACCTAACATAGTGTAGGTGCACAATTAACATGTAAGTCATGTAAGATGACACAAACAAAACATGATAATTTTAAATATAAGCATCATGTAAAACATATTATCATTTAGCACTTAGGAGCATGTGTTATATAGATAAACTAAGAGATATTTTATCTAAATTGCTAGAAAAGGCAAACGCTTTTACAACAAACATCCTTTCAATAGCTAAGCAAATACACGTTGAGCATCAAGACAAACATGAAAGCATATAATTACATTACGTGGGAGCACATTATCATCTTGAAATTTCAAAGCACATATGTGAAATGCATGTAGTCTAGATTGACTAAGGGGAAACATAATTTCTACTTGCTTAGTGTGCACTCCTAATGAAATACAAAGTCTATCAATGTAGACTATCATTAGGCATATTTAAGAACATTAGGCATCATTTAAAAAAAGCCATTTAATCACATTAGAGAATGAATAGAGACTATCAGCTAGTGTTGCTCAATTTTGGCTAAACATACCATTTTTACGGGTTTAAACATGAAACCCAACTTACTCTGAACATCTCAACCGTTAGGTCAAACCGAATTTCTAGTGCAATAGATTCTCCAGTAGTCATTCTTATGTTAGACAAAATGGAATTCCTATATTTGCCTAATGAAGTGTAGCAAAGATACGATTTATATTGTCTTATCACTCAGGGCCTAATATGACTCAACTAACATGCTTTAATTCCGGTTCACATAATCCTAATCAAGATGTGTGGAATCCTAAGGTTAATGAAAGTAGCAGCCAGTTGTTTGTAGGTGTAAAAGAGAATGATCACCTAGGACCTAGGAGGATGATTTAAGAAGTGACATAGTGTTAAAACCTCTATAATGAGAGTGTTCAAGAATGCACCTTTGCAAGATCTTTTATCAAAAGAAAATCCAATAAAGGTTATTTACCTCAATAATCTTGTGAATATTCTTTATAAAATAATGTTGATTAACTAAATTTCATTAGCATGTATGTTTGACCGCCCTTTTTTTTTTTTAAAAAAAAACAAAGTTTGAAAATTGACAAAGGGAAGATGTTTAATTCTAATGCCATAGGGCAGATTTACCTAAACCGAAGATGAATCTAAGACGAAGGATCCATCGATCCGTGGAGGTGCCAAATTTGGGCAAGGATTATTTTCCCACTATTTAGGAGATGGTGTTGAAATTAGATTATTAGGAGAAGCTAATATAAGTTATAAGGGTTCTTGGTTTGAGTTTTCGGAAATGACATCCAAGGCTTGCTTATCAAGTTGGAGTACTTATGAGTTTCCCGATGGAAATTTATAAGTCGTCAATCCTACTTAGAGTGTGTTAATTTTAGCATGTATAATTTGACCATAGCTAATAACATAACATTTGAATACTTTTCAATGAAACATCTTCATTTGCAAGTGTGAATTGCAATTTGATGACTAATCTTGTTGTATTAATATCGACTTCCGTGATTTCAAGTAATAACTGAGGAATGTGTTAAACAATGTAGACACCAAAAAATATCTATGGACATTTGATTGATATTTCCGTGATCTAGATAAATCTTAATCTCGATTTCATTTCATATTCTAAATTTGTCATTAATTGAATAGTGAGATATGATTAACGTTTGAATAAGCAAATCATCTCATTTTCGACAATCCTCTTACTAACACTTATTAAAAAGAGCAACGATAATGGTTTGAAAATATGTTCAATTATTCCTAGTCTAACCTTAGAGGGATTAAAGGTTTTCTCATTTGGTGAAGAGAAATATTATGCTTATTTGGGTAAAGTAAGAGAAAAGTTCTGATGAGGAAGAGAATTTAAAAGTTTTGGGGGGGATTATGCTTTTGAATTGTTTGAGCAAAGTTACATATGTTGTGCATTTGCTCATGTTTGGCTTTTCGGAGATGACGACTTTACCAATTGCATTGCAAGGTAAATTACTTGAATATTTTAGACAAAACATTTAAGTCGTCAATCCTACTTCATTTGTGTATTTTAATGCATAATATTTTTCCAAATTATTTGGAACACAACTATTGGACCAAGTAGACTCAATAGACTCATCTACACAAGTGTGAGTTATGATCCGATGCATATTCTTATCGTCTTGGAAAAGGATGTCGTTATTTTCATATCAATCAAGTGTGATTGAGTATGTAGGTTTAAGATAATATCTCTTGTTATATTTTGATATAATCTTAAAGCTAGACAAATAAGAATCTGATTTCTTGTCCATACTCAAAAACTTGTCAATTAGATTCGATAATCACATCAATCATAGTTTGAATAATGAGTTGATATGTATTCGAAATCTTTCTTGACCCTCACGAACACTCTTTTAAAAGAAGACAAATAAAGATTTTCATAGTGTGTTCCACTAATCCTAAGACTAGTTGTAAATGTGAGGTTGATGAATAATGACAAGTTAATTTCTTACTTCAAGATTGTGATATATTTTGCGTGTGCAAAAAAAAACTATTTGTTGTTATGCATAGTATGCATAGTTTTTGACATTTTATTAGTATATGAATGATTTTTCTAACCATTTTAATACAACACACATCTTTTGTAAAACACTATATGTTTATAAAAAGAATATAATTATGTGTGTGTGTTAGAACAATGCAAGCACAAGCAAAGTTTAAAAAGTATATTTTCTTTTACTTAATTACCAATGTATTAATACAATCTTTTATTTTGTTTAACCAACCCAAGATCAAACAACGCAAGATGATGAAAATATTTAGACATTATGTTGAAAGAGAGATAATGTGTTGGAAATATTTTAATGATGGGTTTTAACATATGATATTAAGACATTACTTTTCCACACACTTGACAAACAATTAAACTCTCATTCCTAAGTGGGTTACTACACTCAAAATGATCTACAAGATGTTATGTAACACTTGTAAATATAGTGATCTATGCCTATATGCAATGCACAAACAATTTTACAACTTAACGCAAGAAATCTAGCGTAATTCCTATTAGGCATAATCCAAAAACTAGTAACATACAAATAGCATACATGGCACATGTGTCTAGATATATAATTAGCTCAATTACAAATAGTAATGATTACTTATTAATATCTATTAACTAAGTTGAAACAAAAGTAAACACACATAATCATCTAGCATACACATAAGGATATTCGTCGTTGTTTTGTGTATTAGATATAACGATGTATACTTAGCTTGATTTGATTTGAAAATAAAACAATTTTCTCCTCATTTCAAAAGTTTATCAAGATGAATGTTTTGAAAAGATAAATACACCATTTTTCAAAGATATATTGACTAGAAATGCTTGACTTGAAGGAAAAGATAAGCTACAAGTTTTACGTCAAAACGAAACATACAATTTTGACCACTATGTAGTATTTTGCATTTCTGACTAATTTTAGTTTGTTAAAATGACTTGAAAGTATTTTTAAATGAAACTAGACTCAATTATTTAAAAAATGGCGGGTGGCACGACTTCTACGGACTTATGGTTGATTTTATATGATTTTTCAAAGTTTCTCAAAATCTGCTGAAACAGACACGCGGCTCCCATAAAGGTGACGGCCCCAGATATATTAGGGGGCCGCCCGAACAATTATGGGACCGCCATCAGAGACCCAAAAACACATTTTTTTTCCAGACTCATTTGGTGACTTGACTGTGGAACATAGGACTTTAAAAAGTTGTTCCAGCACATAAATTTCGCGTTTTAGACATCATTTCTACTCTTACGACTTAGACAAATATAAGTTGACACTTCCAAGTTCTTTTGAGAAAATTTTCTTTCAAGCTAGTATACGAAGTATATTTAATAATAAAACTAGTACGAATCAAACAACAAAACACTTTTCATATTTAATCCTCCTTTATGGATAATTTGATACATGGATCGTACTCTATTTTAAAAATCATTTGTTTTGAAAACTAGAGCGACGTGGCTCTGATACCAATTATGGAAACCGTAGAGGGGGGGGGGGGTGAATATGTTTCCTCTTAAAAACTTCAAATCTTTTGTATAAATTATTTTATCACTCTCTGCCGGCGGTCCCATAAATGTATGGGGGCCGCCCAGTACATAAGGGGGCCGCCCTATTTAAAGGGACCGCCTCCAGAAGAGGTTTTCGCACTAGATTATTTGTATCAAATCACCAATCAAGTTTGACGCAATATGAGAAGTGTCGATAATGGATTGAGTACATATTCTACCAATATATCCACACTCACAATGTTTACTACAAAGAGCTACACAACCATGACTAACACACAAAGACAACAGTTACACAATCAAAAGCACAAGCAAAGTGTAAAATGTAAGCGATAAATGTAAAGACATAAGTAAAGATAAAGGTAAAAGGAAAATGCAAACCGACACGATGATTTATAGTGGTTCGGTCACGAAGCTCCTCTTCGCCCTACTCCACTCCTCGAGTATCCAACTCGAGAGTTACTTCACTATCAAACTAAGGCTCCTTTTCGGCGAAAAAAACCTATGTACATGATGCTTACATTATTTTTCGACACCAAGCTAGATGTCGAGTCCTTCTTCGGGTACAACCAAACCCGTTATGTTTTATGGCCCAACATAACAAACCTTGTGTTTTATGGCCTAAACACATAAACCGCGTCGCTTACATTATTTTCTGACACTAAGCTAAATGTCGAGTCCTAATCTTAGCTAGAACCAATCTACCACTTCACCAATGTATTTTAAGGCCTAAAATACTAACCAACCCATAATCAACCCATCCAAATATATACATCATTTGGATCTACACACTACTAAAGATTGGAAGACATTGACTCGATCTATATGTAACAAATGGACTAACTAGACTACATAACTTCGGATCTTGAAGATGACCGAAGTTCTTCTCTTGCACTTGAGGGAAGAAGGAAAAGTAGAAGATTGGATCACATTTAAACAAGATTAAACAAGTTAAATGATCAAAGATTTAGAGAGATTTAGTGAGATCTAGAGAGAGAAGGAACTGAGAGAAATTCATGCAAAAGGGTTATGAAATCAGTTGGAGATGACCCACTATTTATAGGAGCTGAAAGCTGACAGTCTGGCAACGGCGGTCCTGGCGGTCCCTTATATATAAGGGGGCCGCCAGGCCTATAAGGGGGCCGCCGCCTAGACTCCGCTCCCTTTTTTGTCTTTTTGTGGGGAAGGTTGTATCTGGTATAGAAGCTTCCATTTTGGGGGGAAAACCAAATTTCAAATTTTATATTTAAATAAAACATTTATTTTATTAAAAAGTATTTTGTGTTTATTTATTTTTGTGAAAAATACTTTTGTAGAAATGTAATGGTTAAGAAAAAAATATTTTTCTTTGATCATCTTACAAGTTTAATTTGTTTGTACATACCTTATGTGATTTTTAATCGGGGTCTAAACAAATGTCGGTATTGATGCAGACTTGAGACATAGAGTGTTGTTGATATGTATGCATTGATGATTTGTGACTTACGAGTAAATTGCGTACTTTACGTTAATGTATAACATGTTACTTGTTTTTTATCACCAAATATAAAGTGATCGTCTAGATTAAATATCGTATGTTTGCACTGACAATCTCCCCTTTTGATGAATGACAATAACGATGTAAAACTATAACCCATGGTAAAGTTTAAAAAGTTACTCGTTTACCTACTCCCTTCTCCCCATTTGTCGAAGAAAAAAAGGTAATACAGTGGATTATGGTTGGAGATATAGGTTGGAGAAGAGGTATGGAGAAAAATGGTACGTCTTCAGAGTATATATGTTGGAGGAATGTTAAGAGGATAGGTGCTCCGAGTTTACTATCGGTTTAAGGTATGAGGAGAAGATATGAGAAATAAAGGTAAAGGTGATTATATGTTTCTTGGATAGCTTAGAAAAGATCTTGAGAGGTGAGAAGTAGGCAAGGCAAGAGGGTAGGTACTTCGAGTGTATAGGTTGAAGGAATGAGGAGAAGGTAGGTGATCCAAGTATATTGGTTGGGAGATCATGAGAAAGAAACATGAGGAAAAATAAGGTTGAGTTGGTTTTGTGTTCTTGGATAATTTAGACGAGGTTATGAGAAATAAGAGGAAAGCTTGAAAAGAAGGTAGGTACTTCAAGTATATAAGTTGAAGGTATGAGAAAAGGACCTTAAGGTTGAGGGTGATTTTAAAGTGAATGAGGTGAATTATTTGGAGTACGAATGAACCATTCATTGTATTTGTCAAATCCCGATCCTATCTTCCTATAAAGGTGAGCTTGCATCATCCCAGTGAAGTCTTCTATCATCACGGTTTAACCAACTCCATGCTATTTACACTATTCTCCGACGTCCCCCTTGCCTCATTTCATCCTCTATGATAATACATTCCTTGAAAGTGACTATAGCGGATCCATGGACTGATGAATTTCTATTGAATCAGATGTTCGATGAATGCAATTTAATATGTTTAAATGAGTAGGACGCTTGTAAGTGCTCCCCTAGGTGTAAGCTCCCTTGTTTAGGGCATCAAGAATCGAGATATGGATGTGTGCTACAAAACAAAGTTAGTAGACAAGTGCACATATATATAGCAAGATATTATTAGGAGACTAGACATGCATTTTAGGTTTTAGTATTTCTAAAAATAATAAGTTTGACACTTCTTTTAAGAGAAAGTTAGAAGCTAGTCACGTTGCAAGCGTTTATTTTAAACAACAAACAATCTAAATGATATAATTAAAAGACTCAAGATGTATGTTTACGGAGAAAGATTAGACCGACTTTTAATAAACGAGAATGGGATTCGTTTATTGATTGACACAAAAATATTATGAGAATGACCTTTTAAAAATCTAAGACGAATGACACTTAATATCTTTGCAAAATAAACCATAAATTTATATATTTATATTTTAAGGTAAAAAAGAAAAATAAGACAAGGATGGAGACGATATGCTCTCGTATGTGAATGAAAATGATTTCATAGAGCCAAAAAGTGGGAAAGGATAAGGGAGACTAAAGAAGGAGCGTGTTGACGAGAGGTAGTTAGAAGAGATTGATATATCATTTGCACTAACAATTGATGTGCGTGTGATCTTATCAAGACAAAGGTGGATGATTAGGAATTCAAAGGTTTGTTTGGTGACTCAATAACACTTGAAGATTGAATATCTTCTTTATGTTCTTTACTTTTTAGAAAGTGTAAAGTTTTGACGCGAAATGACTGACATTTGCAAATTTCGCTATCCATACGTTAAAATATTTAGGATATGAATAATTAAGTTGTCAAGGGATATAAAAGGAATTTTAATAGTGACAA
The DNA here is from genome assembly GCA_026074375.1 of Tanacetum coccineum. NCBI lineage: Eukaryota > Viridiplantae > Streptophyta > Magnoliopsida > Asterales > Asteraceae > Tanacetum > Tanacetum coccineum. The sequence continues at coordinate 24,833 of BQNB010038915.1, read as the reverse complement.
GACTATTAAAAGAGAAGAAACGTTTAGACGTGAGATGAAACGTTATAGGAGATAAGACTTATTAGAAGTGAAAATGAACGTTTAGAAGTGAGAAACATCAGAAGTAAAAAAGACTATTGAGAAAGAGAGGACCGTTTAGAAGTGAAAAGACCATTTGAGGTGAGAAAAGAGGTTTACGAGAAGTGACGACCAAGATGTGAGGAGATTTGTGAGTATGACGATTGTAAGGATTGTGTTTGAGAATGAGATGCATTTCATTATGAAATTCACTTGACTATTAACAACATAAGCAATGATGCTTATGAGTGTTAGGATACGAGGATGACCCATTAATCTATAGAGAGATATTGGACATAGGTTTGTGTGTTATGAAGGGTAGTTTACTTTTCATGGTTTGTAGAAGTGATAAACGCTATTAGTTTGTGATTATGTTGGTGGAGAAGAATTCATGATGAATTTTATTATGAAGATGACTCGGTGGATGACTTAAGACTCGTTTTTCATTTCACCTTATTGGGTTGAATGTGTACTAGAACTAGTAATTATTGACAAGAGTGAATAATAGTTAATGAGGTTTGAGTGAAGAATAGACGCCAGCTCACAGAAGAGGAGAAAGAGAGGATGTTCGTTTTATGATTTGAAAGAAGTGACAGATATCACAAGCCTGTTGTCGGCGGTCCCGTGTATATATGGGGGCCGCCTATTTTGATCAGGAGGCCGCCTAGTTTATGGGGACCGCCACCAGCAGAGATGTTGTTGAAGAAAATTTCGAACGGGTAGAAGTTGACATTTCTAATTTGCATTCGCTAATTAAAAATCCTTTAAATACTTCGGAATGGAAGTAAATTAGGTTGTCACGACCGGGGAATGGAACATAGACTAGAATCAAGACTTAGAAGAAAAGAAGAGATCGATTTACGGAATGTGTTCCATCATTCCTAAACCCAGACGAATAAAATTTAACAATTCGCGTTTGAAGGGTAAAGAAAGAGTGTCGACATTGTTATCTTCAGACGCAACCTTTTTGAATGGAGATGTTTCCTTTTTGACATAGGTCTCGTAAGGTAAATAATGACATTCATCGGTGTATGTTTCGTACTGCGTAAAATAATAATAATAATTAATAAAATTAGAGAAAAGATAACAAATGAAGATGGAGGCGACGAGCTTGACAATGTCAAGACGGATGGTGGTTAACGTACGATAAACTACACTCATAAAGTTATGTAGCTCTTCTCGAGCATTGCGAATATTCATAAAACAATCACACGATGAGGTATACGGTTGTCTTAAAAGGTTGGGTAGCGGAAATAGTGGTGGAAAAGAGATTAGCCATCTCTATGGTTGATGAGTGCGTAGATTATAGTAGAAGAAAAGAGGTGTGATCAAAAGACAAATAGTGTTTTCTCTTCGAAGGAGAAAAGGAATGTTTCAAACAAAGTGAGAGAACGTTTTCGTCGTATGGGAAAGAAATGTTTCGTTCAATAGAAAGAATGTTTTCGTCGAAGAAAAATTGAAGAGCGTTTTAACTAATGTTGTTAAAGGCATAGAATAAGGGATTTTCGGATATGACTTAACGTTCGCAATCGCAAATTTGAACTATTTAGTTGTCAAACTACTTGGAGGCGCTGTTAGATTTATATCTAAGCTTTACTGACAAAAGAGTAGTTAATTTAGTAGGAACGCAAGACGTGATCAAATGGATGTAGTGTTAGTGATGACTTCTAAGAGATTAAGAACAATTTTGAGACTCTTTTGAAAATTAGAATAGTGACTCAGGAGCGGAAGGAAAGATTTTCTAGTGTGAGAAAGTATATACATAGTTGTATAAGACATTAGATATTAGATTCAAAGTTTCATCTAAGCATGCATCAACACCAATAATCAATCAAGATTAATGTGTAGACTGTTTGACAATCTTAACCCTTATTTGTCATACATCAACCTAACATAGTGTAGGTGCACACTTAACATTGTAAGTCCATGTAAGTTGACGAAAACAAAACATGATTATTTTTAAATTGTATGCTCATGTAAAACATGTTAGCATTTTAGCATTTAGGAGCATGATAAACTAAGAGTTTTTTTATCATCTAAATTGCTAGAAAAAAGGCAAACGCCTTTTTAATAGACATGCATTCAATAGCTAAGTAAACAATTATTGAGCATCAAGATAAACATGAAGGCATATAATTGCATTACATGGGGAGCAAGTTATCATCATGAAACTTCAAACATTTTATGTGAGGTGTTATGTCTGATTGACCAAGGAGAACTAAATTCTACTTGTCTTAGTGGTGCACTCCAATGACAATACAAAGTCTATCGATGTTGCTATCATTAGGCATATTAAAAGAGCCAATTTATTCAAAATTAGAGAACTGAAATATGAGACTATCATAGTGGTGCTCAATTCAGGTTAAAACAGGACATTTTTACGAGTTATACCATGAACCCAACTTCTCTCCTAGAAGCAATTCAACCGTTAGGTCAAATTGAATTTCTAGTGAATAGATTCTCCAGTAGTCCATTCTCTTATGTTAGCACAAATATAATTCCTTATTGTCTAATGAAGTGCATCAAAGATACTATGTATATTGTTACACTCAGGGCGAAATATGAACTCAACTAACATGATTTAATTCCTGTTCTCATAAGTCTAATCACGATGTGTGGAGATCCTTAAGTTTGAATGAAAGAGCAAGCAAGTTGGTTTTTGGTAGGGGGTTGTAGAAAGATGAATGAAGTCACCTAGGACCTAGGAGTATGCTTAAGAGTGACAAAGTGTAATACTCTATAATGAGAGTGTTCAAAGAATGCACCTTTGCATGCCTTTTATGAAAGAAATAAAATTAAGGTTATTTACCTCAATAGATCTTGTGAATATTTCTTTATAAAAACAATGATGATTAACTAAAGTTTAGTTACATGTATGTTGGACTTTTAAAACAAGTGGATTGTATAAAAGGGAACGATGTTTAATTCTTTTATGCCATAGGGCGAATTTACCTAAACCAAAGATGAATCTAAGACGAAGGATCCATCGATCCGTGGAGGTGCCAAATTTGGGCAAGGATCATTTCCCAATATTTAGGAGATGGGGTTGAAATTAGATTATTAAGATAAGCTTATATAAGTTATAAGGGTTCTTGGTTTGAGTTTTTAGAAATGACATCCAAGACTTGCTTATCAAGTTGGAGTACTTATGAGTTTCTCGATAAAAATTCATAAGTCGTCAATCCTACCGTAAAGCTGTGTTTTAATTTTAGCATGTATTATTTGACCATAGCTTTTAACACAACATTATTTGAACCCCTTTAGACTCAATGAAACTTTCTATTTGCAAGAGTGGATTTGCATTTAATGATATTCTTATTGTCTTTGCAATCGAATTCGTTGATTCATGTAATAACTGAGGAGGTTAAACATGTAGAACCAGGATATATATCTATGTCATTTGATTGATATTTCGTGATCTAAGGATAAATCCTAATCTCGATTTTCTTGTTCATATTCTAATTTGTAATTGGATTGACATAGTTGAAAGAAAAATTTTTTGGGTTATTGTTTGAATAACAGTCATATTCATATTCTAAAATCCTCTTTACGGATACTTATTGAAAGAGAGCACGATATTGGTTAAGTATATGTTCAATTATTTCCTAGTCACTAAACCTTAGATGTTTAAAGGGTTCTCAGTTGGTGAATAAAGAAAATTATTATGCCTATTTGGTAAGTAAGAGAAAGTTTTGATGAGAAGAGAATTTAAGTTTTGAGTTGTGCTTTTGAATTGTTGAGCAAAAGTTTACTTATGTTGTGCATATGCTCAGGTTTGGACTTTTCCAGAGATGACAATTTTATAATTGCATTGCAAGGTAAATTACTTGAATGTTTTGGACAAAACATTCAAATCGTCAATCCTACTTCATTATGTATTTTATGCATGTATTTTCCAAATATTTAGAACACAACTATTGGACAAGTAGACTCAATATGACATCATCTACACAAGTGTGAGTTTTATGATCCGTCTTGCATATTCTTATCGTCTTAGAAAAAGGATGTCGTTATTTTCATATCAATCAAGTGTGATTGAGTATGTAGGTTTAAGATAATATCTCTTATTATATTTTGATATAATCTTAAAGCTAGAAAAATAAGAATCCGATTTCTTGTCCATACTCAAAAACTTGTCAATTAGATTTGATAATCACATCAATCATAGTTTGAATAATGAGTTGATATGTATTCGAAATCTTTCTTGACCCTCACGAACACTCTTTTGAAAGAAGAAACATAGATTTCATAGTGTTGCTCCACGAATCCTAAGACTAGTTGTAAATGTGAGGTTGATGATTAAGTACAAGTTAATTTCTTACTTCAAGTTTTTGTTATTGTTTGCGGTGTGCAAAAAAATATTTGTTGTTATGCATAGTATGCATTGTTTTTGACATTTTATTAGTATATGAATGATTTTTCTAACCATTTTAAATACAATCACACATCTTTTGTTAAACCTATATGTTTATAAAAGAATATAAATTATGTGTGGTGTCTAGAAAACAATGCAATAACAAGCAAGTTTAAAATTATATTTTCTTTTATTAATTAACCAATGTATTAATACAATCTTTGATTTGTTTAACCAACCAAGATAAAACAACGACAGATGATGAAAATATTTAGGACATTTTGTAGAAAGAGAGATAATTGTTGGAAATATTTTAATGTTGGGTTTTAACATTTCGATATAGGGTCATTACTTTTCACCAACACTGACAAACAATTTCAAACTCTCATTCTAAGTGGGTTACTACACTCAAAATGATCTACAAGATATTTATGTAACACTTGTAAATATAGTGATATATGCCTATATGCAATGCCCCAAACAATTTACAACTTAACGCTAAGGATATTTCTAGCGTAATTCATATTAGGCATAATCCAAAAAAACTTGGTAGCTGACACAAATAACATACATGCCACATATGTCTAGATATATAATTAGCTCAATTACAAATAGTAATGATTACTTATTAATATCTATTAACTAAGTTGAAACAAAAGTAAACACACATAATCATCTTCATACATAATAAGGATATTCATCGTTGTTTTATGTATTAGATATAACGATGTATACTTAGCTTGATTTGATTTGAAAATAAAATAGTTTTCTCCTCATTTCAAAAGTTTATCAAGATGAAGGTTTTGAAAAGATAAATACACCATTTTTCAAAGATACATTGACTAGAAATGCTTGACTTGAAGGAAAAGATAAGCTACAAGTTTTCCGTCAAAACGAAACAAACAATTTTGACCACTATGTAATATTTTGCATTTCTGACTAACTTTAGTTTGTTAAAATGACATCGACATGTATTTTTAAATGGAAATAGACTCAATCTATATAAATATGGCGGGTGGCCGAACCTTCTACGGACTTACGGTTGATTTTATATGATTTTTTGAAGTTTGTCAAAATCTGCTGAATCTAGACTGGCGGCCTCATAAGGTTGCACGGCCCATAATATATTGGGGGCCCGCCTCTTTAATTCCCTTCCCGCACACCCTCAGGTACAGAACATTATTGGAGACAGCCATCGTGTCCCAAAACACATTTTTTATTCAGACTCATTTTGTGACTTGACTGTGGAACATAGGACTTTAGAAAGTTGTTCCAACACATAAATTTCGCGTTTTAGATATCATTTCTACTCTTACGACTTTTAGACAATTATATGTTGACACCTTACAAGTTCTTTTGAGAAAATTTTCTTTCAAGTAGTATACGAAGTATATTTAATAAACCAAAATAGTACGAATCAAAACAACAAAACACTTTTTCATATTTATCCTCCTTCCTGGGTAATTTGATACATGGATCGTACACTATTTTAAAAACCATTTGTTTTGAAACTAGACGACGTTGGCTCTGATACCATTGTGATAACGAAGGGGGGGGGGGGGAATACGTTTTTTCATCTTCGAAACTTCAAATCTTTTGGTTTATAATTATTTATCACTATATGCGGCTGTCCCATAAATGTATAGGGCAGCCCTGTTAGTACAATTAAGAGGGCCGACCTATTTAAAGGGAACCGCCTTCCAGAAAGAGGTTTTTCGCACTAGATTATTAGTATCAAGCTTCACCAATCAAGTTTGAAGCAATATGAGGAAGTGTCGTTAATGGATTCCTAATAATAGCACCATAATTCTACCTAATATATCCACACTCACAATGTTTACTACAAAGAGCTACACAACCATGACTAACACAACAAACACAACAGTTCACACAATATAGCCACATGCAAGTGTAATCGTTATAAGCGTATAAAAATGTAAAGACATAAAGTAAAGAGAAAGGTAAAAGGAAATTTACAAACCGAACACGAATGATTTTGTAGTGGTTCGGTCACGAAGTCACTCTTCGCCCTACTCCCTCCTAGAGTATCAACTCGGAGTGTTACTTCAATAATCACAAGCTCCTTCTTTTATGCGGAGTAAACCTATTATACCAATGCTTACATTATTTTCTGACACTAAGCTAGATGTCGAGTTCTTCTTCGGGTACAACAAAACATCGTTATGTTTTTATGGCCCAACAATAACAAAACCTTGTGTTTTATGACCCTAAACACATTAAACCGCGTCCGCATACATTAATTTTTTCGACACTAATCTAAAATGTCGAGCCCTAATTTTAGCTCAGAACCAATCTACCACTTACCAATGTAATTTCTCTTGGCCTACAATCTATTATACAACCCCACAATCAACCATCTAAATATATAACATCATTTGGTTCTACACACTACTAAAGATTGGAAAACATTGACTCGTATTATATGTAAACAAATGTTACAAATGGCACTAACTATACCTACATAACTTTCAGATCTGATGATTGGACCAGAAGTTCTTCTCTTGCTACTGAGGGAAGAAGGAGAAGTAGAAGATTGGATCACATTTTAAAATAGTCACGCCCTCGGACACGTATTCCGCCCAGGCCCCGTTTGGGGGTGTGACACTTTTTGTCACTTGCCCAAGAAGGGTTGTCAAAAGAGACACTCTTTGTCTCTGTGTAGTCTTGAACTCATGAACCTTCTCCTAAACCCTTTGGTAGCTATTTGAGGATGTGTGATTCTCTGCTTTCACATGAGCCTTTCTTTAAATTTAATAGTAATTGTGTATCAGGTGTAATGGTGTCAGCAACTTTGAGCTTGAGCTTCATTTGAGAATTGAATCCTTCATCTACTTGCTTTCTAATTACTAAGGATGCATGTCTTTCCTTGGTCATTAGTTCCTCTTGTCTTTTCCTTTCCTCTTCCAGATTTACCAACACAACTAATTCTAAGGCTTGTTCTATATCTTCAAGAAGATTGTCAGCAACAACAATGGTTCTCCTCTTCCTTGGAACTTCAACTTTCTTCATTTTCTTATCAACATTTATTTCCATTCCAACTTTGCTCATGTAACCTTTTCGTCGACCCCTTCCTTGGGTAGACACACTTGGTTGACTATTCCTATACTTTGTCAGATAGTTCACATAATCAGCAAACACCTTGATCTCTTCACTTAGTATCACATCAGGAATTGTCTTTCCATACCCCGACATTCTAATAGGTTATCCTTGGGCAAAAAACTTTAGCTTTGCTAGCACTTAGTCCTCCTTTATGCTATGCATCACCGAGCCTGATCGTTTAGCAAGGTTGTTGTGTTGTGAGAGGAGGTGCCTGATGATGAGTTTAGTGAATCGAGAGAAGGTTAACTGCTTCATAATCTTAGGTTTTGCCTTTGTGCTCTTGATCTAGCACTTAAACTCTTCCCAAATGAGTTATGTGTAGTCAATATTGGCATTGTTGACTATCCCTCAAAGAATATGCACCGTTGATTGTCTTGCTCTGTCTACACCTAAAGATTTCCCAATTAAGCACTTGTTGATGATACTCATGAATGTTCTCCAAGGTTGATATAGTTTGTTGATGATGACTTGTGATATGGAGTCAAGTGTTTTTGCATATCCAAGTTCTTGAATGAAAGTGACTAGTGCATCTTGTGAGGGAGGTTTAGTGAAAGGTTTTTTTGGTTGTCTGGGAGAAGTTTGTAGCATAGTGCGTAGCAACTCAGCTCCAACTTGAAATTGTTGATTATTCAAGTGAAAGTGAAATGTTATTGTGTTGGTGTTTTCATGAGTTGTATACCAAAACTGCTGCATGTATATTTAAGGAACTTTGGCTGTGAGGATAAGTGCATTGTACAGTGAATGTTGTTTGATAATGGCCAAAGTGAGTTTGAAATGTGGTTTCATTTCCTCTGGTCCAATTCTCTGATTGCTTGTGTTGATTATCACTCTGCTGTTACTTGGAACAAGCTCCTATTTTGATAAGAGTGGTTGCCGAGGAATTGCTTGAGCCATTGTGAATGCTGAGAATGAATTCAAATGATTTAGTATCACAAGAATACAAACTTAAAACATTTATTAACGTTTTTTTGTTTCTTTCCTTTTTGTCTGTTTTGTATGATCAAGCAATTCTTCTTATCATACTTTTGTCATTTTCTTTCTCATGTGTCTTGATCTTGCTTTTTCTGACACATGTTGTACGCTTTGTTCTTTTTATATCTTTTGTATGTTCTTGCATTTCTTTTTTGAACATACACTCATTTGCTTTTGCACGTACGATTTTGTCTCTCGTTTTGTTTTATTTTTCCTCACCAAAAGTGTTTGATAATATTTCTATAAAATTAAAAGACAGAAGATGAACGAGATATTTTGATAGTTCTCATGCTAAAAGTGTTCATTTTACAATCCTTTAGAGAAATAAAATCCTTTGTTCGTTGAAAAAACATTCAGAAATCTTTTGATTCGCATGAGAACGAGGTTTCCTTTTGTAACTTAACCTTGAGTCATATGTTATGTGGACTGGTTAAAGGGATACATCATCAGCTTTTAGGTGATGACTAGCCCTAATAACCAACTTGATTACTAGTGACTCTTAGCCAAGTTATTTCAAATTAGTCTCAAAAGCATTTTGTACGTGTGAAATTTCCAAACATATGTTAAAACATTGAATACTCTACTACGTGGACTAGTTAAAGAGATGCATTATCAGTTTTTAGGTGATAAATAGCTATATTAACTAGCTTGATCATAATATACTATTTGTAATAACAGTATCAGGTTATCTCAAATTTATTTTGCAAATGCTTTATGTTATTTTTTAAAAATAATAGACCATGATATATAAAAATCTGTAGCAATAAAGTTTATAAATCTTAATATATCATGACTATTAGAATTTTTGAAAATATATCAAGTGAGATAAGATGCCTCAGGTATACTACACATAGTACAAGTACCAGTATAGTAGGCCTTTCACCAATGGACGAACTCCGAAGAGTAACACAAGCGTATTAAAAATACCCAAGTGCACAATAGTGATATTGACAAGAGATATAATCTATATAACACATATAATGAGAAAGATAGTTGATGTCGAAACACTCTTATATCTCAAACAGATGGTCATTAAGCTGCTCACATCGGTTTTTGAACACTCGCAAACGGGTGCAACCCGAAGGATGTTATCGACGTTCTTGAGTACCCTAGACCAGATGCAACTTCGATCGCTGGCGCACTTTTCGATATAAAAGTATTTGACTTTAACTATATTTGAGATTTCCACATCAGACATATTGGATTGTATTCTTATCGTTTCATGTGACAACTTATTCAATTACGATTTACAAGTCCAATTAAAACGTGAGGTCAAAAGGTCAAACTTGGTCAATGGTCAAAGTCAACGGTAAACAGTCTAGTCAAATAGTCTAGGTCAAACAGTCTAATTAGTACAAACAGTCCAATTAAAAACACTCCATATGTTAAATCGCATGAATTGAACCATTTGGCTAAATCGCTTGTTTTGAACCCTTAGTTAAATCGCTCAACTTTTGAACATGTCTTAAATTGAATGATTTTAGTGAACCATGTTAAATCGCATCCCCTTAAATTGCATGACTTATAAAAGTTTAAATCACATGATTTTATTTCCCTGTTAAATCACATAACTTATAAAATACTTAAATCGCACGAATAAGCTAAATCGCATGAGTTGCGATTTACTTAAATCACATAATTTTCCATGTTAAATTGCATAAGTTATACAACTTAAACCACATGAATCAAACACAACTAAATCACATATTTTTTGAAAACCTTGGTAAACCGCAAAGATCATAACACTCTTAAATCACATAAACAAGATTCATTTAAATCGCATAACACCAAACTCAATCACAAACACAAGTTTTTAACATATAATCTTAACAACATATTTAACTCTTTTCACACATCACAATCACAAACACTTAACAAATTTTGTCCCTTTAAACCGTATATATATTCCTAAGTTAAACCGCAAGCCACAATCAAAGCTCCAATCGGTTTTATCTATCAAGAATCCAAACGAGTGTTTCTAGGGCACTAACAAACTTATCACAACCTTTAAAATCACAAACCCAATCACTTTTCATCAAAACCCTAAGAATACACCTAAAATCAAATCAATAATCAATCATAACTTTTATACATGTTTTGGATATATATGTAACTTTACGTCTTTAGAGAGATATGTATGCAAATGTTATTAAAATGTATTCGCTCGACCAGATGAGTTTCATATCTCGCTCTGACAAAACTTGGTATTATTTTTGTTGTTGTTGTATGCGGCTTAAAATGTATACATACATTCTAGACTATAAATTCTTTAGAAAATGGCTGATATAAGTAACGTAATATAAGTTTTAGCTAAGGCTGGGAGCTATGGTTGGGTCGACTGACTCGGTCGACCGAGGTCCTTGTCGGTCGGCTCCATAGCAGACCAGTCGGTCGCCGATCGTTTTGTGGCCATTTCGATCGTTGTAACGACTATTGTCGTGTGCCACTTTTTGACAAAAAAATCCAACGTAAACTCTCATTTAATATAAAAAAACTTGTTTAACTTTTAAAATTTAAACACTTTAACACTATAAATACCCAACTCATTTCACCATTTTATTCACAAATTTAAACCACTATTCTCTATACACTTTTACATATTTAATCTACATAATGTCTTCCAATCTATTTTGTATAACTCTTCGGACGATGAAGATGAAGTTAATAGCGAGCTTGCTATTTTTACGGAGGCTTGTCAAGCGGTCTATGAAGCGTCAAAGTCAAAAATCCAACAAACCTTAGTAGAAAGGGATCGTTACGGTGCTCGTGATCGTTTAGTGGCGGCTTACTTCTCCGAACACCCACGATATAACAAAGCAACATTCCGTCAACGTTTCAGAATGAGCCGAAAACTATTTACACAAATTGTTCGAGAGGTAACCGATTATTCCCATTTTTTTCAACAAACAACTGATTGTACGGGAAGAGTTAGTATTTCATCATTGATGAAGTGTACTTTCGCAATTCGTCAAATGGCATACGGAGCCGTTCCTGATGCTCTGGACGAATATCTCCAAATGGGTGCGACAACATCCCGTAAGTCTCTCCAAATGTTTTGTAAGGCCATCACGGAGTTATATGGTGAAGAGTTTTTGCGAAAGCTGACATATACTGACATGGAAAAACTCTATGCTCATCACGATGAAAAGCATGGGTTTCCTAGGATGTTAGGAAGCATTGATTGTACAAGTTGGCCGTGAGAGAATTGCCCATTCGCATACAGAGCTCAATTTTGCAAGGGTGATCACGGGCCAAATCCATTTATTTTATTGAAAGCGATAGCCTCCAATGATTTATGGATTTGGTATGCGTTCTTTGGTGTCTCCGGGATGAATCACGGCGTTAATGTTTTACGTCAATCCTCTCTTTTCAATGATCTCAAATCGGGGAAAGCACCGGATATTCCATTCGTAGCTAACAACGTGCCTTATAAAAGGGGATATTATCTTACTGACGGGGATATATCCGCAATGGTCCGTTCTTATTAAATCAATTAAAAATCCGGGTACGAATGATCATAAACGAATATTGTATAAGACAAAGCACGAAGTAGCAAAGAAAGATGTGAAATGAGCTTTTGATGTATTAAAGAAGAAGTGAAAGCTAATTAAACATCCGACTCGAGGGATGTCGCGACGTAGACTATCCGATGTAATGTACACATGCATCATATTACATAATATGATAATTCAGGACAATGAGGTGGCGATATCTCCTGAATTTTTTCGAGAGGAACAACACCGTGATTATGATCCCGTAAGAACACATCAAGAATCGATGCAAGTTATTCAGGAGATAATCAACAGAACAACTCATCTAAGTCCAAAAGCCGATTTAGCGGAACACATTTGGAATTATGAAAATTAATAATAGTTTAGTCATTTTATTATTGTAACGTTTTAATGTTATTTGAATTATTTTATGTAATGTTTTTATTTTTAATGAAATTTAATTTTATTGGTAAAAATTATTGAAAAAAATGATTGCTTTAGAATGCTAAAAAGTCGCCTATAAGTCATCGAAAAGAAAAAACTGATGTGACAGAGAATATACTCGGTGTAAAACTTGATTGGATTAAGATAGATTTTCCAAATGAAAAAAAGAAAAAAGAAAAAACCCAAAAATTTCAGCAAAACACGAACCGGGAAAATAAACCCGCCCTTGATAAAAATTGGGCACGAAATTCAAAACCCTCTAAAAATCCCCCAAATATTTCATCCCAATCCCACCCCGCCCTATTTTCCCCCAAAAATTTCACCCCTAAAAAATCAAACCATCATTTAATTCCATCTATTTCACTAAAATCAAACCTGACCTCCACATAGGCAACGACATCGAGTCAAATATTACTTGGGTAACAATAAAGATCAGAAAGGACGTCAGTGTGTAGAGTATCGCTCACAACTGTTACACAATTTGGGTAATTACAAAATTCAGAGTGTATATCATAGAACTTCCTAGATGCAAGAGTCAAAAGCATCATAAAAAGGGTTTAAACAAAGTAACAGATACTTGTAAGTCTCACAGGTAAAAAATATGGCTAGCATATTTCACACAAGAGCAATGAGTAACACATATTCAAGAAGAGCAGGGGGAACCCGCACATGGGTAGCCTCTAGAGCTACATGGTTGTGCACAACTTCTCCACACCTATGGCCAGTCTGCAGTGTTTGGATGGTACACTCGAAAAAGAAGATCACTGTTTAAATGGGACCTCTGCAGCTGCTCCGATGTGGTGAGTATATCTATAGGATCACAGAGGGATGGGGCACATTGATCTCGGGTAAAGACAACTGTGTAAAGGTTGTCGATGGCTCGCCTACCAAAAAATTGGGGTGGAGTTATTGGACAGAAAGGTGGTGTTAGGGGGTTGAGTGTTGGGGCGAAAGAGGTAAATTGTCTGACGGAAAATTCTCTATGCTCATACACGATGATAAAAAGCAATGGGTTTTCCCTGAGATGTTAGGAAGCAGTGATTTAACAAGTTGGCCGGTGGATAGAATTGCCCATAATCGCTTACAGAGTCAAGTTTGGCAAGGTGATCACGGGCCAAATCCATTTATTTTAGTGAAAGCGTTAGCCTACAATGAATTTATTTGAGTTGGTAATGCGTTCTTTGGTGTTCCCCCCGGATGAATACGGCTTAATGGTGTACGTCAATCCTCTCTTTTCAAGGATCTCAAATCGGAAAGCACCGATATGCCATTCGTAGCTTAACAACGAGCCTTATTAAAAGGGGATATTATCCGTACTGAGCTGACGGGATATATCCCGCAATGGTCCGTTCTTAAGAAATCAATTAAAAATCCGGGTACGAATGATCATGTAAACGAATATTGTATAAGACTAAGCACACGGAAGTAGCAAAGACATATTGAAATAGCTTTTGATGTAGAAAAAGAAGTGAATAGCTATTAAAAACTTCCGAGCTCGAGTGATTCGCACGTAGACAATCCATGTAATGTACACAAATGCAATCATATAACATAATATGATAATTTCAGGACAATAGGTGGGCGATATCGCCTGAATTTTTTCCAGAGGAACAACAACCGTAGATTTATGATCCCAGTTAAGAAACACAACAGAAAACGAATGCTGAGTTATTCAGAGATAATCAACAGAAACAACCATCTAAGTCCAAAAGCCGATTTAAAGCGGAACAACATTTGGAATTATATGAAAATTTAATAATAGTTTTATTCCATTTTAATAGTGTAACGTCTTAAAAAATGTTATTTGAATTAATTTATAGTAATGTTTTTCTTATTTTAATGAAATTATAATTATAGATTGGAAACATATTGAAAAACATGATTGCATTAGAAATTGCTAAAAAACAGTTCGCCTCTATCAATCGACAAGAAAAAAACTTGATGTGACAGAGAAGATACTCGTGTAAAAAAACTTGATTGGATTAAGATAGATTTTCCAAATGAAAAAAAGAAAAAAGAAAAAATCCAAAAATTTCAGCAAAACACGAACCGGGAAAATAAACCCGCCCTTGATAAAAATTGGGCACGAAATTCAAAACCCTCTAAAAATCCCCCAAATATTTCATCCCAATACCACCCCCCCCAATTTTCCCCCAAAAATTTCACCCCTAAAAAATCAAACCATCATTTAATTCCATCTATTTCACTAAAATCAAACCCCAATCCTTCACACACACACACACACTAAAACACACATAAAAACACACTAACTGTGTGTTTTTTTAACTAATTTAACCAAGATCTGTTAGTTTACTCACACTAACCTAGCGTTTACTGTGTGTTTGTTTCATTAGATATCAATTAGTATTTGATTAGATCCATTTTGAGTGATTGTAATGGCGTCTGAAATTGAAACCCTAGGAAACAAGAAACAAGAAGAAAAACAAGATGTTGAGATGAAAGAGAATGAAGAAGTGAGTGAAGGTGAAAAATCGAGTGCAAAAAGAGCGAAAAAAGGCGAAAGGAGTCCGGTGACTCCGAGTGAGAGGCCGATTAGGGAGAGGAAGACTGTGGACAGGTTTATGGAGTCTATGGCTAGGTCGTTAACTCCTAAACCGTTTTCTGTTGAGAAGGTAGTTTTTTGTTGTAACTGTTTTTTGTTTTTTTCGTTTATGTTGGTATCAGGTGACTGATATGTGTTTGTTTGGATTGAGGCAGGGTTCAGGAACGCAGCTTAAGGAGATTCCGAATGGTATATTTTTTATGGCTGCTATTTTTTGTTAATTATTAATTCAATTATATTGAATGCATGAGTTAACTTAATTGTGTTTTATCGTTGTAAGAGATGATAGGTGTTTGTGTGGTAGTTGACTATCTTATAGCTTGTAATTGACCTAGACGAGGAGTAACAGGGGATTAATTGGATTTGAATTTTTGTAGAAATTTTTTATTTACATGTTGATATGGCTGTATAATTGTTTATAGGACCATCGGAATATGTTTAGAATAGGGATGGACAAAGCAGACCGTAACTGACATAAACTGAGCCGAACTGGTCTGACTGAAACTGAACTGGCTAATCGGTTTGGTTTTCGGTTCTATATATTGATGATTTTGGGTTTTCGGCTTGGCTTGGTTCGGGTTGAGCCAAAACCGAGAATAACACACCCAAATTGTATAAATCAAACCGAGCCGAACTGACGACACAAATATGAACTGAACCGAGTCACTTTGTCTTGTTTCTGGGCTCATGTTTTCTGCACAATCAGTTTTTTCGGTTGGTTCAGTATAAGCCGGCTGTGGTCGGGTTTGACCTGATGTTCAGCCCTTGTTTAGAAACATTAATGCATTTGTTCAAATACTTCTAAATGAGTTTTGTTTGCTTTTTTTTCGAGTCAACACCAAATTATGACTGACTTTTGCAACACTGCTGTTTAGAATATAGCTTTTGTTTGGAAACGAGTGTTTATCTTTTGGATTTTGTTTAAACGCTCGTATAAAAAATGCTAATAAAAGAAGTGTTTAGTTTTATGTCATTCTACATGATTGCAACTGCAACAATCTTACCAAACACTTTTATTAAACAAACAATATACACTGCAAGTTTTGCCAAACATACCAGAGAGTCAGAAGTAATTGTTAGTTAAGGCTCTAAAGCTTGATAAAGAGTGGTATTTGTAGTTGTTGGGAGTCATTAAGTCAGCAAGGGAGTTGGGATGTATTCACGACATTGTAGGCGTCAGGAGGTTTTTGGATTTATTAATGCTATATTCATGTTGGTGTTAGGAGGGTGTTTATTGTAAGATAAGTAGAGTCCTCAGGTTTTACTGATGTCACTTGCAGAGTTATGTACTTGTATCTTTTCAGACACGTGTGTAGTCAACTATGTGTGTCTAGTTTGAGTACTTTAGTCACACTAGTCACCGTTTTACTGTTTGTATATATACTTTTTTGTAAATGGATTCTGTTAATCTGTTGTCTGATATGATACAATCACTTCATTTGACAACATTCCGTTGGAGCATTTATAGGTCATGTGCTCTCATTTTGACTGTAATACAGATCAGCTATAGACCTGTTATTAAACTATGAATGACATTGCTGTTTATGAAGTCGGTTTGGGGTTTCTATTTAAAATGAAAATGCCAACCATAGTCTATAAGTTACCTGTAGATACACCTGCCTTAATGCTTTTCCTATAGTTTTAAGTATTTTTTTGGGACGCACCACATACCAGTAGACTTGCAATGCCACTTCTTTATGATCACAAATGTACAAATGCATGACTTGATTTTATACAACTATCTAGTTTGATCAATACATTTTCTTTTTTTATGCTCTTGTGTCTTGAGCTCTAACTTACAAATGCTAAGTATGTTTTAGGTTGTAAGTTGAATATGAATGTAAGTGATATAAATAAATGAGTAATAACGGCTTTCAACTTTTTTACATGTGCTCATATTGTCACTACCAATGTATTGTGTATACAAAAGGTTTTAGAAACTGATATTTTATGTCACATTCTGTATTTACATTCTATAAATTTAAAGTATTGAAGTTAGTATCTCATTTGTCTACCTATTTTTTTATTTGCATCTGCACAAATCTTATGATGTATATTATTTCAGTGGCATACAAGCTATCCAAGAGAAAGCCTGATGAAAACCTGCATTCACTGCACAACATTCTTTATAACAAACGATCTAAGGTGAGAAATTTTGATGCTTAATTCTTTATAGAAATACAATAAGACATGCATACTTTTTTCCCCTCTTTTGAGTCATACATGGGCATGGTTGTTTGTATGTATATGAAAGCCATATGAAGTAAGGAGTGAATGGAGTATTGATGCTTACTTTTGTGTTTAATAGACTGTCTATACGACAGAAAATGACCATTTTTACCCTACAACAACAATTCCTAATCCTGCTGGAGTGCCGTAGCATGATATGGGAACTAAAAATCAACTATTTTAACCCTGAACCTAATAAATTACTTTAACAGTCTTAGTATTGGAGAAAAGAAAAGACAGCTTCTGATTTAACTAGAATTGTACATCTCTATCTCAATTTGGGATGAGAACAATGGATCATTAACCAGACTGCACTGGCAAACCAGCTCTACCAAACTGGACTAAACATATTTTGGCTTGTTACTAGGTCCTTTTTTCTCCTCATTCAGTCCTGGTTTGGTCCGGTCTTATGCACAACTGGTCATTATGATTTGTTGGAGTCGGATTATGAACTGGCACGCCTGGATCGAACACATTTCAGTCCAGTCTTTGGTCTGGTGTTTTGTGCCAACTTGGTATTGGTCCGGTCTGTTTTTGCTGGTCCAGTTTGGTTTTTGGACTGTTATCAGCCATAATCTCAATTTGTTGTACGTTATATATATTTTTTGTACTGATTTTTTTTGATTTTTAGTACTAATTTTTTTGATTTTTAGTACTAAATAGCTTGTCATGCTGGCTTTTCAGTTGTTGACTGTGATGCATACATTTTTCAGGTGGCCACTTTGAAGAAGAACATTGGCCTGTTTTCTGGCTTTGTCTGGGCTGATGATGAGGTGGAATATCTTTATCCTTTGCTTCTGTCAAGCTATTTATCTTTTTATTTATTTCACTTGGACACTGAATAAGATTAGATTATGTTAAATAGAAAGATATAGCATAACAAATAAAGCAGATCTTAACGACTCTGCAAAATCGATTCAAACTAATTCTAGTGAATGGTTGTGTTTATTTATGTCCGCAGCAGGAAAAGCAGAAGACAAAGTTGAAAGAGAAGCTTGACAAATGCACAAGAGAGAAGTTGTATGATTTTTGTGATGTTCTAAATCTCCAAATTATCAAGTCGCAACTTAAGAAAGTATGCATTTTTTAAGCATTGTGTACTAAACAAACAACACACTTTGATACTTTGTTTTAAACAACACTATTATCTTGAATATCTTTTCAGGAAGAGATCACAGAAAAGCTGATAGATTTTCTTCAATCTCCACACGCGACGACTGAAGTCCTGCTTGTTGAAAAAGAACAGGTATGTTTTTGTGACTTCAGTTTGTTACATGCTTACATAAATTGAAGTCTCACTTGCTGACGGTTGATCTATTTTACTTTGTTTCAGAAACTAAAAAAACAAAAAGCCAAGGCAAAAAAGCGTAAAACCCCATCATCCACGGTTTGTGTTCAACCCACCTTTGAAATACATATATGCGTGCCCACATAACGTTATCATGTACATATGATTCTCTTGTGTTTGTGTAGAAACAATCTGGGGAGAAGCGCAAGCGCTCTTCCAAGTCTCAGGAAGAAGACAATGTGGAAGAAGCTGCAGGTTTAGAGAGTGAAGGTGATGATGAGTCTCCGGAGGAAGATGATAAGAATACCCCTTCAAAACCAGAAAGTGATGAGGAAGAAACTAAGTCTGACGAAGGCGGTGAAGAGGAAGAAGATAAGTCAGAAGATGAGGAGGAGCCAGAGCCAGAGCCAGAGCCAGAGCCAACACCAAAAAAGTCTTCAAAGAAAAGCGCTAAGAAGGATTCTGGTGCTAAAACCGGAGAGAAATCTAAATCTGTTAAAAAGGCTGATGTGAAAACACCCACTAAATCCAATAAAAAGTCTTCTGCTTCGGCTTCCAAGAATGTATCATCTGGTAAGAAATCTGAGATAGAAAAGAGTAGCAAGAAGGTAGAGACAAAGGCCCCTGCTAAGAAAGAGTCTGCAAAAGCACAAGGTATATGCCTGCCTTTTGCTTTCTTTTTTTAAAGTTATTCTTGTATTTGTTTATTGATAAACAATCTTTTTACAGGCAAAGGAAAAACCAACAAAAAGGCAAAAGCAGAACCAACTAATGAAGAGATGCATGCAGTTGTAGTTGGCATTTTAAAGGAAGTTGATTTCAACACTGTAAGTGAATCCCATGGTCTACATCTTTTATTTATAACCTAAATCAAGTCAATGTCACTAACATAATATATGTGCTTATGACACAGGCTACTCTGTCTGACATCATCAAACAGCTTGGTGAGTTAACCCATCTTTTTTTCCTCGTTTTACGGTTAACTTACAAGTATTATGCAAAACTTATCTAACCTGGGCTTAACTTAAATTTTTTGTGTGGTTTTAGGTGCCCACTTTGATCAGGATCTACTGCACAGAAAGGCGGAGGTGAAGGCCATAATAACTGATGTGATAAATAACATGTCTGGTGATGAAGATGAGGAGGAAGAGGAAAAAGAAGCTGAACCAAAAGCAGAAGCAAAAGCAGGAGCAGGAGCAGAAGGCGGTAGTGATGAAGTAAAAGCAGAAGCAGAAGGTGGTAGTGATGAAGATGAAGACGGTGACAATGAATCATAGGGAGGGTGATATAGGTTATCTGTAACAGTTAGATAAACATGTCTGACAAGGAAAATATGGAGGCTACCGATGTACAGGCGGCTTCTGTGCAGGATATACTAAGGTGTTCTATAACTTTGACCTGCATTATTTGTACCATAGATCAGAGAAACTTCACCCTTTGTTTTGGTGGGGCTCTTTTGCATTTTTTTAGGTCTTGTTGCTATACATTTGGTGCTCTTTGTTCTGTTAATTGGATTTGTTTTAGCTTTTAGTACTCAAATTTGCAGAGTTTCTTATGAAATTTAGCTGGATTATATGTTCAGCAGCTTGATACATGTGCACCGGGTGATTACTGTGTTGGTTGATGTTTGTGATGACATCATTTTCTTGTACCTTAAATGCTTGTTTTAATTATGACTGCTAGTCTGATTCTTACTAACTGCAGAGGAAGATGTGTTACAGTCATTGTACAAAATCTTAGCAACAAAGTGACTTGTATTTGCATGCTTGTTGATCAACTTCAGCAACAATATTTTTATCGTTACTACGCATTGTTCATTAATGGATCTCATTTGATTGCTTAGTTTATATTAACAGCTTGAAATGCACAGGGAAAATAAGTCAATGGTAAGAACATGAAGCCTAGGTATCCAATTATGTAAATCAAAGTTTTTTTTTCCAAAACTTATAACAGAACCTAAATTCATTTTGGTTGCGCTAACTGCATATTTCTTTGCAGCATAGCTAAACAAGCGACGTTATGCGGATTGCTACATCTTTTAAGACCAATTCACGTGAGACATCGAACCTCTTTTGTTTTATTTTAGTTCAAACCGTTGTTTGAACTGTCTCAGGATGTTTGATTATGACTTAATTGTCTCACTTTAAAATTGCATAATATGGTATGTCAGCAAGTTTTTTTTTTAAACTGAAACCAGAGTCACATGGATGGACGGCATGGGTGGAGACATAGAGGGGCTTGGGGCGTCTCTCTAGCGAAAAAAATTGTAATGTAAATCTGACTTTTTTTGTAAATTGCCCCCATTAAGAACCAATATGTAGTGTAGTTTGTAAAAATAATCAAAATGTGCCTTTTCGAGCAAAAAAATTCTAGCTCCGCCCATCCATTGAATTTCTTATGGTGGCTCAAGTGTTCTAGATCCTGCCTCAAAAATGCTGTAGTATACCAAATTTCTATTTTGGATGTATATTCTTTATGTAACACGTCACTTTTTGCCAAAATTAAATTAAATTAAATGGAAATGAAGTCCAATGTCCAACTTTTGGAGATTGAAAGTGTATGTTGTTTAGATATGGAGGGTGAGATAGTCTTTCAAGCAACCAAATTTTGGATGCCAACCCCAACAACTATACCCTCAATTTTGGACCCCATTGTAACCGACTCTCCCCTACACCATGCAATTAAATATCTTAATCATATTTATGATATAATAACAACTTTCTAATTATAACGGTTGTTGCATATATTTGTTGAACAAAAAAATAATATGATTTTGAAGTTTGTTCGTTGATACAACCAACTTAAAAGTCGTAAAATCCTTTTTACTACTATTTATTATTATCGTCCTTTTAGTCTCTGATCCTGTGGTTTGATATTACAAAACTTTTTTTTTTGAGCTAATAAAAAACTATACATGACTTACAAAAGAAGTAATTATGCAAGACAAAAGAAACATAATTTGGCAAGACCAGAAAATATGAGTTTCGTAAATATCATTCTTGTTTTTGTTTTTCAGAACCATTTTTTTTCTTTCCAAAAATAGATACTTGAAAATCAAAACTCGAAAGTATGCCATATATGCATGTGTCTTTCTGTTATGGTTAAATGCAAGTGTCTTTATGTAAAAGATACGGAGTAGTTCCTTTTACTTTTGTATATTATAACAACTTGAGTAATCAATCTATCGTAGCATATTAATCTCATTGGGTTGTAGTGACGGAAGACGATGGGTTTTAGGGGATCTTGAGACACTTATGAGTTTTTGTGGCATAAAAGCATCTCTAATGCAAATTTTTAACATGACTTTTCACTATTTTAGTAAGTCATATGAATGACCTTTTCCATTGTGCCAACAATGGAACTAAAAGCTTTTAAGAAAATGACTTGCTATATGAAAAACGTTTGATAGAAATTGATATGAATGGTTTAAAAAGCTTTTTAAAGGCACGCGGTTTAAAAAAATTATATTTATAATATTGTTTAGTTTATTTAAAATGCACATAATAAAT